>JANHAO010019985.1:0-13010 GCA_026873985.1 Saraca asoca
ACAAATTCATAGATGAGGATCTTTTCCTCTCCATCCGAGCAAAATCCCAATAGCCTAACAAGATTCCTGTGCTGAAGTTTGGCCACCAAAAGCACCTCATTCTTAAATTCCTCTACACCTTGCCTTGAGCTACTTGATAACCTCTTCATAACAATATCTTGCCAATTAGCAAGTGAACCCTATAAATGTTTAAAAAGAAACCATTGAGAAGCCCATAAAGATTCCAAATCCTATATTCTAATATGATTCAATACCTTGTAAACCTCACCAAATCCTCCTACACCAAATTTGTTGTCATCACAGAAATTGTTGGTTACCACTTTGATTGTATTCAAATCAAATTGCAAGAACTCTACCCTTAAAATTTCAATTGCACAATTATACAATATGGACCTCTACG
The DNA here is from genome assembly GCA_026873985.1 of Saraca asoca. Taxonomy (NCBI): domain Eukaryota; kingdom Viridiplantae; phylum Streptophyta; class Magnoliopsida; order Fabales; family Fabaceae; genus Saraca; species Saraca asoca. The sequence continues at coordinate 401 of JANHAO010019985.1, forward strand.
TTAGTTTGCAACTCGAGAAAATATAGAAAGATTAATATTTCAAACACTATACCAAATGATATAGTAATTTTGTCAACAAGATAGATGGAACAGATCATGCTATGGACTCTACATGCATCAAAAGTTTGAAACTCAGTATTCATGCTAAGGAGTTATAGCTGCTAATTCAGCTAACTGTGGTTGTAATAAAAAAGTCTTACATAGAACTAATTTATAAATCATACCACTTTCTTCTGGCATTGAATTGTATTTCCTTTTTGCCCCCTTTCTATTTATAAACAAGCATGCAAAGATCAAAAGTAGCAAAGCAAGCACAATTGAAACCACAATCGCAACATCTATTCTAGTTGAAATCCCACTTTTCCCTGCATAAATCAAATTAACCTTCATTAACAGATAATCAAAAGGCCTAAACCTTTCAAACACTGATTATGTAAGCAAATTTATACCCAAATTAACATTAATAAAGAAAAAATTCATTCAAGAATGAGCTCAAACAATCAAAAGTTCTACAACGTTCCACAGTACCTTCTGGTGGAGGCGGGGATTCTGTTGGTGCAGGAGACTACACCCTAGTGTAAAATCTATACATTTCATACCAAACATTACAACTGGGAGTCAGTACTTGTTGACACCAAAATCCAGTCAACAAGATTTTGTCCAGTAAAACCCCTAATTGCAAGTTAAGAAGAAAGGAAAGATAATGGCAATAAAGGTCAAAGAAGACAGAAAAGGAACAATGACACTAGGAGTTTATCGTAGTTTGGCTAAAGCCAATTCTTGGCCCCTACGTCCACATTGCTCTTCTATTATTCACTATCAAAAGGTCCTTTTCGACCAGATTACAACGACTCTATGACTTTCTTATAACGGGTAAAGTGTTCTCTCACTAAGGCTTCCACACAGGGAATTCTCTCTTTTTTCTACCAGCAGAGTTTCTGCATGAATTTCTATCTCCCCTATGATGGTCCCCCTTTCTATTTATAGTAAGAGGAGAGGTTACAGATATAATTTCATGATCAATAGAATGATTATCTTTGCCACTTATAACATTAAATGTTTGCCATCAGATAATAAATGCTGGGCAAATCATTGTCAGACTTCCAGGGGGCTGATGTGTCATCTTGAGGCTTGAGCAATTAAATTGGTTGACACACTTCTGATTGCTAACTGGATTTCGTACAGGCATCTGTTAGTAGTGAGCAGGTGAGGAGTCGGAGGCCAAGCGAGTGGGGCTTTCAGGTGGCCGCCTGTATCCTCGTTTGTCATTTTTCGGGGGCCATTTGACGGTCTTGCTCATTGTGGGTTTAAACTCTTCTTGTGGGGTTGTGCCTTCCGTCATGCGGCATTGCAAGGTTTCACGGCTTTCAATTGATGACTGGAGTCATCATTTTACGGAATTGGATTTTGAATTAGGCTCCAACCTTGATCGACTGCGCTTGCTCCTAGACTTAGTTCGGGCCAAATAACACCCATAACATAAGCCCCCAACTCTTACCTCGCTTTGTGCATCGGGAGTTGTATTTTTGTCTTTGTTTTCAACCCCGAGTTTGTCGCGCGACTAGGTTTGTCAAACTACCAATGATAATTACGATGCGATGTTGCCAATCGGTCATGCCCATTTATGCAAGAGCCCTTCATGGAACGGAGGCTTTGCTTGATTGTGGGGTCCCAAATTGATTCACGCAAGAATTCTATGTAGGGTAAGCACATTACTTGGACGTGAGATTATTGTTTTACCCCTGATCTACACAAGAATTCTGTGTGGCCAGCACATTACTTGGACGCAGGGTTGTCCACATAGGAATTCTATGCAAGGCATGCACATTACTTGGACACGACTCGTGCAAGAATTCTACGCTCTTCATGCATTACTTGAACGCGAGATCAGTTTTTCGCCCCAGACCTGCATAAGAATTCTATGTATATTCACGCATTACTTGGATGCAGGGTCATCCGTGCAAGAATTCTGCGTAGGGCATGCACATTACTTGGATGCGGCTCACGTAAGAATTCTATGCTCTTTGTGCATTACTTGGATGCGAGATCAGTTCTTCACCCCGGACCCGTGCAAGAATTCTACATATATTCATGCATTACTTGGACGCAGGGTCATCCACGCAAGAATTCTATGTGGGGCATGCACATTACTTAGACGTGGCTCGGGCAAGAATTCTATGCTCTTCGTGCATTACTTGGACGTGAGATCAATTCTTCACCCTGGACCCTTCAGCATGTGAGTGGTTCGACTCCCTTATGTGTTTTTCACGCGTAACTTTTCTTTTTTCAATGAAGGCCAGTAATCATATTTTCCATATTTTTGTGCATTTTTCTAACCTTTCATTTATTGTCTTCCATGCTCCCCCAGCCATTGGATCATAGATAACCAGTAACCCTTCTAATCTGATGGTCAGGTTGTTTCCTTTTTAAACTGGGGGAGCTATCTTGCTCCCTCTCATTGAGTCATTTGAAATTTTCAGTCTTCTCTTACCCTTGTCTCTGGCTTACTCTACCAATTTCAAAGCTATTTGTTTTCATCGGCCTTCTTCTGATCTCTACCCGTTACTCAGATTTTCCTTGCCGGGAGTGCAATTATACTCTTACCAGACTTCCTTCTTTTGGAAAACTTCGGTATGTCTTCATTTGTCTTTTTGTCTTTTCTTTGTTATGGGGATCTTAGGGGTCTTCTCTACCTATTAGTTGATAGAAAATAGGTCTAGTTATTAGACTATTCCTTTGTGATTCTGGCTCGTTTGATTTAGTAAGGTGGGTTTATTAGTTGTTTCTGGGGCCATTAGACTTTGCCTTTTGGCTTTTAGGATCGTGTGGCCTAGGAACTGCCTTCTTTTCTATTTCTTCCCTCCCCTGCTATGTCTTAGGTAGTTGATATGGTGGCTTAGGTTATGCATGGCCTGTGATCTATGAGGATTCTTAGTTCTTTACTTTCGGTGTGGCTTGCTCGCAGCGGCCTAACCAACTTTCTTCCTTTGTAGATAGGGGTAAGTCATGTGCGATGTCGCCATTCAATGGGGGAGGATGACGAGAAAGTTTAAATGAGTTCGGATACGACAATGACGCAACGTGTTGGCGACATGACACCCAGTGGTAGAGGAGAGGTTACGACATTTGTAGCTCACCATGAACTTTCAGGAGGGTCAGGCGTTGCTGCGAGAGAATTTCATGGGTGGAGTATGTTCACATTTCGTGCTTCCATGATGCGATTTCATAACGTCTAGCTTGCTGTTCATTCCCATTGGATGCCCAAAGAATGTAGTGCTATGGTTCCGGTAGCGGATGACTACGCCGCATATCCCTCTAGGGGTTTCATTGCTATGAGCCTACCACACTTTATGGTAGGGTTTAGATTCCCGATCCCTCCTTTCATTGTTGATTTCTTAAATAGGATAAAGCTCAGTCCATTCCAACTGACCCCTAATTCATATGCCTCACTGATTTCCCTTGTTTTAATTCACCTAGGTAATCGTTTACCACCACCCTCTCCTGAAACATTATGTTATCTTTACGTCTTAAGGTGTGCGAGCATGGCCGACAGGTTGTATTATCTTACTGCTCGAAGAACGCCGTATAAGGATATCTTGCCAAAGGGGGCCGCTATTGGTAAATCCAATGTAGAACCCTATAAATATCATTGGTTTTACGCATCTTGCCCCTCATTACGATATCTCAAGAATTTTGATTTTGTTCTTACTTCTAGTAAGTTAGCTGAATGTGAACGCGTGCAGAGGTCCTCCCCCTTCTTCTTCTTCTCTTCTTTATATATATATATATATATATATATCCCCTTTTCACTTTTCTTTCTTTTTTTTTTTTGCAATTGGGACCGGCAAGAATCCCACCTTGGGGGCCAGGGAGCTTGAGATTCTGGACAGCTTTCGATTGACGAGCGATCTCTAGAGCGACTTTCATTTCAATGACTCTCGACTTTGCTTTTATAGACTTGTGCCTCCCTTGAATGTCGAGATCACAGAGGAAATCAAGATTCAGTGAGTATCAGAAGTCAGACCTACTAACTTCGATGACTACGACAGCATTATGGACCTCATCCTGAAGGCACCGCCATCTCAAGTCGCAAAGCGAGGCCTTCCACCTCCTGAAGTCGATCTGCCCCCTCCTTTTACTGACCAAGTTCTTACTACCGGGGGTGAAATGGACCCAGATATCACTGTACTGCCTCCACCCCCTGAAGCTGCTTCTCGAGAGATGACCCCACCATCACGGTCTGAAGCGGTCATAGCCGATACTGCCATTTAGCCTAGTCCTCCTCTTAAGAGACGGAAGGTCGACAAAGGGAAGAAGAAAGTGTCTTCTCATGGTGGCAAGGGTGAGTTTATCCCTCAACTGGCCAAAGCTGGTTCCATAACCAAAGAATATGCTTTGACCTTAGTCCAAAGCATGAGTATAATCTTGGGACCAAAGCAAAAGGTCAAGGTGCTAGAAGCCAAGGATTGCACCATAGGGAGGCTCGCAGGGTACGTCGCTCGTTATGGTCTTGTGGTGAGGTTCAGCCATCGTTTTCAGTCTTAATGGCTATTTCGTGGTTTTTGATTTGTGGTTTTTCCTCCCAAGAATATCTTGGTGCTGTTGAAGATTGAGAAGCTGACACGAGCTTAAGAGCATAAGGAATTCTCACTTACAAACAATCTCGTGGCTTTTGTCACTGAAAACTAGGAGTGGTGCAAGAAGGTCAAGGAGTTAGAAGCCAAGCTCGCAGGTGAGGTGGAGCATCACGAGGTCACTGAGGTGAAGTTCGGGCATGCTTTGAATGACTTAAGGAAAGCCAGGATAGAAATGGATAAGATGAACGAGCATCTACAGATAGCCAATAAGGCTGCTAAGAAAGCAATACAACAAGTGAGGTCCTCAGATCATAGGGTTGAAGTTGCTGAAAGGGAGTTGGAAGAGGTGAAGAAAGAGCTTTGACTTGCTAAGTCAGAAATGTCTTCACAGGTAGTCGTTGCTGCCAAGGCGTTGAGGCAACAAACTTACGAAGACTTCCTCTTCACCCCATGGCAAAAACATCCGGAGTTGGATTTCGCATTTCTTACGCCAAATGTCGTGGAAGTTGTGGAGTCCTTTAAAAGAGATGTTGTCGAAGCTGATCCCCTGGGCAAGGATGGGGGTGCTGAGATAGAAGTTCCTAGCAAGGAAGCCATTGCCCTGCCGACCAAAGCTCTTAACGATCCTGCTCATGACACCCCTAAAACTTTCGTTCCCTAGAGTGGTCTCTCCCCCTTTTTTTTTGGTTTGTAGCCTATGGATATGATAACTTTTGCATATGAAATTCTAAACCTCCGATAATTTGAACGCATAATTCTTGTTTTTCATTTTTATAAGTTTATGTTTATTGCCATCTTGTAATGCACTAGGTTCCCTAGGCATTATTCTTTCTGAAATTACATCATGTCTAGAGGGAAGTATACAAAATCTTACACAACCAATTTTTTACAACTTTCACTGGTAATATTGGTGCCAATGCTTGGCATTCCAGGCACAAGGGAATTCTTTCCCATTTAAGTTAGCTAAGTGATAGGCTCCATTGTTCACAACTCTTTTTATCAAGTATTGACCCTCCCAGTTTGGTCCTAGAGTCCTTTCGCTAGGCTTGCGGGCTCCTAGCAGGACAAGACATAGAACAAGGTTGCTTAGCTTGAACCTTTAGGATTGCACTTTTCGGTTGTAATATCTCGTAATGTGCTGTTGATGCACGATGATCCTAAGACTAGCTTTGTCTCTCGCTTCCTCCACAAGGTCTAGGCTCACAGTTAGCAGTTGGTCATTTTCCCTTGGATCGAAGGTAATCCTTAGTTGCGTCATGACTTCAAATTCCACGGGGATCATTGCTTCGCATCTGTAGACCATCGAGAAGGGGGTTTCTCTCATGGAGTTACAAGGAGTCATCCTATATGCCCATAGTATCATCTGTAACTCGTTGCCCATGCTCTTTTTCTAGCCTCCAGTCTAGTTTTCAAGATCTTTTTAATGATCTTACTGACAGCTTCTACTTGCCCATTACTCTGTGGGTGATCTACGGATGTGAAACTCTTAACAATTTTAAAATCATTACAAAACTTGGCGAATTGCTCGCTTGTGAATTGGGTCCTGTTGTTGGTGACAATCTATTGAGGGACCCCATACCTGTAGATGATATTATTCCAGAAAAAGCTTAGAACTTTAGAAGATGAAATTTTAGCAAGCTCCTTTACCTCAGCTCACTTTGTGAAGTAGTCTACGGCCACAATCGCATATTTGTAATTGCCTCGTGCCTTTGGGAATAGCCCGATCAAATCTATTCCCCAGATAGTGAATGGCCACAGGCTCACCATTTGCTTTAGGTAAGCTAGTGGAACCTGAGGCACCTTTGCAAATCTCTGGCACTTTCGCACTTTTTAATAAGGTTCATCGCATCTTGTTTCATGGTTGGCCAGTAGAACCCCTGTCAAAAAGCTTTTTGTGCCAATGATAGCCCCCAGCATGGTTTCCACAATGCCCTACATGGATTTCTTTTAGAACGATGCCGCTATTTTTGTCGTCAATGCACCTCAGGAGGGGGGTTGAGAATGCTCTTTTATAAAGAACGTTGTTGTAGATGCACTATCTGGCCGCACGCGCTCGTAGGCGTCATGCCTTAAGCCTGTCTTTTGGCAGGGTCTCATTCTTCAGGTAGTTAGTGATAGGGTTCATCCAAGAGTTAGGTTTTTCTACAATTACTATAATTTCATCTTGTTGTTCAATGCTCGAGGATGAAAGGAGCTCTACTAGGATTGACTCCGTGATATTCAGGTCATTTATAGTGGACAACTGAGCCAAGGTGTTGGCGTGAGCATTCCGAGTTCACGGAATTTGGGTGATTTCTGATTGCTGACAGGTTCCTAGTAACTCTCGAGCTTTTTGGAGAGACTTTGCCATCCTTTGCTCACGAGCTTGGTACTCACCCCTTATTTGGCAAACGATGAGTTGCGAGTCACTAAATATCTTCAGTTTTTCCACCTATACCACCCTAGCCAATCGTAAGCCTACCAATAGAGCTTCGTACTTAGTTTCATTATTCGTGGCTTGGAATTCAAATCTTAAGGCACTAAAGATTCTATGCCCTTCTGGGCTGACGAGAAGTATCCTCGTGCCAGATCTATTATCGTTGGATCATCCGTCGGTGAATAGCTCCCAACATGGGGCCTCAAAGACCTCCACTTCTTCCCTTATGGGTCCCATCAATTCAGCAATAAAATCAGCCAGTGCTTGCCCCTTGATAGCCATCCTAAGCTTATACTTAATGTCAAATTGAGTGAGCTCTATTGCCCATTTAAGTAGTCATCCGGAGGCATCAGTCTTTTGTAGGATTTACCTCAAGGGATATTGTGTAAGAACTCTGATGCTGTGGGCTTAAAAATAGGGTCGCAACTTCCTCGAAGCTATGACCAAGCAATAGGTGAGTTTCTCTATAGGTGAATGCCTTGTTTTCGCATCCAACAACCTCTTGCTTATATAATAGATAGGGAGCTGAATGACCCCTTCTTCCCATGTCAACACTGCGCTCAAGGTGTGCTATGATACTCTGAGGTAGACAATCAACTTTTCACCTTCTTTTGGTTTGGAAAGGAGGGGTGCTTAGCTGAGATAAGCTTTAACCTCCCTGAATGTTGCCTTGCACTCCATGGTCCATTCGAACCTTTTAGCCTTTTTGAGGACGTCGAAGAAGGGAATGCACTTATCGATGGCTTTTGAAATGAATCAGCTTAGGGTAGCGACTTGGCCATTTAAGCTTTGGACATCTTTGGGACCAGTGGGGGAACGTATATCGAGGAGAGCTTTGATTTTTTTTAGGTTGGCTTCGATCCCTCGGTTATTGACTATGAAGTTGAGGAATTTACCCAAGACTACATCGAATGGGCACTTGAGGGGATTCAACTTCATCCGATACCTTCTTAGGATTTGAAACATTTCATCTAAGTCATGGACAGGATTAACGAGTTGCTTGGATTTTACAAGCATGTCATCCACATAAACTTCCATTGTTTTGCCAATTTGTTTTTGAAACATTCTATTCACTAATTGCTGGTAAGTCGCCCTCGCGTTTTTGAGTCTGAAGGGCATCATTTTATAGTAGTATAGTCCACGGTCAGTGATAAATGAGGTATGTTCTTTGTCTTGCACAGGCATCAGAATCTGATTATATCCCGAGTAGGCATCCATGAAGCTGAGGAGTTCATGTCCCATGGTCGCATCGACAAGCTGATCCATTCTCGGTAGGGGGAAGCTATCTTTTGGGCATGCTCGATTAAGGTCTGTAAAATCGACAAATGTCCTCTATTTCCCATTCTTTTTCATGACGAGGACGGGATTAGCTACCCAGGTGGGATACCATGCTTTCCTAATGAATTTGTTGGCTAGGAGTTTGTCCACCTCCTCTTTAAGTGCCACGTAGCATTCGGCGGTCATTGGCCTTCTCTTATGGCAGACTAGCTTAGCTTGAGGATCGATGTTTAATGGATGTGATATTATCTTCGGATCAATGCCTTCCATATCCTCATGGTTCCAGGCGAATACGTCCACATTTGTCCTACGGAAGTTTGCCAACTACATTTTTACGTTGGCTGGTAGTCATTTTCCCACTTACAAGCACCTCTCCTCATCATTCTCATTTATCTGCACTTCTTCCAGATCTTTAATTAGCCCTGTGGTCTATTCAGCATCCACTTCTCGGGGCTCAAGGTCATAAGTGACCCCATTTTCACTCATCGGGTGGGAGTACCTACCATAAACCATGTCCACCTTTTTTCCTTGTGCCTCGAGTTTAACCATTTCTTCATAGCAATGGCGGGCTACTTGTTGTTCCCCCCGGATGCACATCGTTTTGCTTGGGGTAGGAAATTTTATGATAAGCATTTTAGTTGATACTATTATGTCAAGATCATTCATGGCGGGTCATCCTAATGCCACGTTATAGGTTGATGGACAGTCAATGATCAAGAAGTCTGACATGATGGTGGCTTGCTGGTCCAGGTCTCCTATGGTGAGCAGGAGTTTGATTCACCCTATTGGAAGTATCTCATCCCCGATGAATCCATAAAAGGGCTCTAGTGATGGGTCTGTTTGACTTGTTCTTATGCCCATTTGATCAGAGTATGCTTTATACATTACATTGACGGAGCTTCTAGTATCTATCATTATTCTCCTTACCTCCATATTGGCTATTCATGCCCGTATGATGATGATGTCATTATGCGGGAAGTGCACTCCTGATGCGTCTTCTTTGGTGAATAAGATATCATTCGTGACAGTTTTTCCTTTTTGGCCTGCCTATCACTTTGCACATGGTTGGCGAGAAGGACATGGCCTGCCCCCAAACATAACGATTGTGTGACCGACTCGACGTGTTGCCGATGTGAGCCCTACCATGAATGGTGAAGATCATCCTTATGGAAGGCGTTTCCTCATTCTTAGGGGTCTGATGATGCTGTGACGTATGTTGTCGGGGGTGCGGGGGTCACTGTCCTGGAGCTTCTACCACGTATTCTCCTAAGTGACCTCTCTTGATCAAGTCTTCGATAGCGTCTTTCAGCGCCCAACAATCTGACGTATTGTGCCCGACCTCACTGTGATAGGTGCAAAATTTGTTCCAGTTTCTCTGGGGGTCTTGATGGGCTTAGGCCAACCAAAGTCTTCGTTATCCCTTTCCGCAGTTTAGATCTTGTCGGAAGCGTCTGATAAGACGGTGTAGGTTTCATAGCGATACTGAGGTTGATAAAGTGCACCTCGGGCTTTCTTTGTGATTTGACCTCTCGGACCATTCTCTCGGCCTCTTTTATCTTTCTCGTTCCCACTTCTTTTCTTCCCCTTAGAGGTGTCTGCTTCATCGTTCTTTTTCAACTTCCTTAGGCCGAAAGTCTCTTCCCAACGGATCTCCTTCATAGCCCGCTCGTAGAACTCACCTAAACTTTTGATGGGGGATTTGTATATGTCTTCATACAGCTTCCTGTCTTTTCAAAGTCTGGCAGAGATTGCAGTGAGGATACTCTCATTTGATAGGCTGTCAACGTTTTTGACTTCCTGTCAGAACCTTGCGATATAATCCTTGAGCGGCTCATCCTTTCATTGGAAAACGGTGGTCAAATGGTAGGAGGGGGCCAGCTGCCTTTTTAGTGCCCTATATTGGTAGAGGAACTTGGTTTGACATTTATCCTAGCTTCTTATACTGCGAGTTGGGAGACTCCTGTACCACATCAGCGGTATTTCCCCGAGTGTTGTTGGGAAAACTCAATATTTCACCAACGGATTGGAAGTTTGTAGATCCATTTGGATGTTGAAAGCGTCCAAGTGATTATAAGGATCACTGTCCTTGTTGTATAGGGGGACGTTTGGAAACTTGAACCTGCGAGGGAGGGGTTCTATCTTAATTTGGTGAGAGGGGGTTTTCCCCTCATGGGATTCTTGATTTCCTTGGGAGGTGGAATTCTTTTCCAATCGTTCCATTTTCTGGAGTAGTTCCTTGACCTTTCGATCTCGGGGTGCAATAATATCGATCAGAGGTTTTGTGCTTCTGGCTACGTTTGCAATCAGTAGAGCCATGATCTGTTTCTCGGTTGCTACCAGTTCTTTTTGAACCTTCGTTTTGATGCGATTCTTCTTTCGGACCATCATCCTCCTCATCTTCGTCATCATTCTAAAGTCGATGGACTTCAGATCTCAATCGTGGATTTGAGGAATGGAGTGAGTGGGTTTGATGGCGTTCGACCCTGGTTTGCTGATCATGTTGGGTTCCCAGATGGCGACACTTGTTCTTAGAGGTGACTGCTCCCCCTCGTCCCGGTGTGCCTTGGGTGTGCACTTGAGACAATATCCAAACCATGTCAGCTAGTTCTTTCATGGTATTCTCTAGCGCCTCTTGGCACTTGTTGAAAGTCTCTTAGTGCTGTTGCCAAGTCCACACATCGCCAGCTTCGGGGCCTACCGTAGGGGCAGCTGTGTTTTGCTACTGCATCTGGTCTTCTGGTTGGCTAATGGGAGTTTTAGTATTCCTGATAATTTTCCCCCTTGCCATTACGTCTAAAATGGCTTTTCAAAGATTAGAGATGGGAAAATGCAGTGGGAATATGCAATGGGGGCCCTTCCTCTAGTGCCAAAATGTTGACACCAAAATCCAGTTAACAAGATTTTGTCCAGTGACACCCCTAATTGCAAGTTAAGAAAAAAGGAAAGATAATGGCAATGAAGGTCAGAGAAGACAGAAAAGGAACAATAACACCAGGAGTTTATTGTGGTTCGGCTAAAGCCAATTCTTGTCCCCTACGTCTACATTGCTCTTCTATTATTCACTATCAAAAGGTTTTTTTCGACCAGATTACAATGGCTGTATGACTTTCTTAAAACAGGCAAAGTGTTCTCTCACTAAGGCTTCCACACAGGGAATTTTCTCTTTTTCTACCAGCATAGTTTCTGCATGAATTGCTATCTCCCCTATGATGGTCCCCCCTTTCTATTTATAGTAAGGGGAGAGGTTACAAATGTAATTTCACGATCAACAAAATAATTATCTTCGCTTCTTATAATATTAAATATTTGCCATCGGATAATAAATGTTGGGCATATCATTGTCGGACTTCCGGGGGCTAATGTGTCATCTTGAGGCTTGAGCTATCAAATTGGTTGACACACTCCTAATTGCTGACTGGACTTCATACTAGCATCCGTTAGTAGCGAGTAGGCAAGGAGGTCGGAGGCTGAGCGAGTAGGGCTTTCAGGTGGCCGCCTTTATCCTCGTTTATCATTTTCCGGGGGCCATTAGACGGTCTTGCTTGTTGCGAGTATAAACTCTTCTTGTGGGGTTGTGCCTTCCGTCATGCGGCATTGCGAGGTTTCGCGGCTTTTAATTGACGACTGGAGTCTTCATTTTTCGGAATTGGATTCTAAACTGGGCCCCAACCTTGATCGACTATCCTTGCTCTTGGACTTAGCCCGGCCCAAATAACGCCCATAACAGTACTCTTCCTCCTTGCGTGATGGTACTCAATTTTTCAGCCGCTGTTTGCAGGCATCTATAGCAGTGTTGTACTGACAAATCTGGAGTGCACTGTGCAAGCGAGTACAGATTCTGAAAACCAGTACTGCCACCGTTACCATTTACTGCTTCCGCGACCAACTTGCTCAGCGTTTGCCACAGAAAATCCGGAAAGCGACTCTGATCTGAGATATTAGCCGTACTCCACAAAGATATGACAGGCATTTCCGTTGCTACGGAGAAGAAAGACTCATTTGAATAACGCAACATGCACTGAGCATACCAAATGACAGAATTTTTTTCTACAGGACACTTTTGAAGCACATCCTTGGCGGCGATTGAAACACACTCTTGGCATCTGTCGGCGGTGAGATCTCCACGGCAGAGGAAGGCGCCATAGACGATGTTGTTGTTAACACCGTTTATGGTGTTGTAATAACCGTTCTCGTAGGTGGCATTTGAGGAAAACCATGAAAGGAGCTTATTGAGATTGGATTGGTAGGTGCTACTGGGAGAGAAGGTGGTTGTGTTTGGACAGTCATATTGTACATATGATGTATCAATTTGAGCTTTAGCTGTTGTTATGAGTGAGAT
>JANHAO010019986.1:0-13006 GCA_026873985.1 Saraca asoca
ATATTTAGTGGAAGGTGACCCAAATTCTTCCGAAGCTGCTGAAAGCATAAAAACTGCGTAAGCCTTTATATTATGCTGATAGTCCATATTATTTTCCTTTGTTGAAATCAGAAATCAATTCCTGTTGTTTAGTTCAATATATAGGAGGACAAATCCGGATTCTGGCCTACATTCATAGTCATTATTATGACCACTGCTATTGCATTCACAATAATTGATAAAGGGCTGCTTGGTGACGTTTGTTTGGTATTTAGCAAATGGAATTGTGTTGCTATCTTGGTTTAATATTCATTATAGTATTTGACTACTGTTGTGGTCTTGTTATATTTGGCTAATTCAGGTATTAATCCCTTATTGATATGATGTAATTTTAGTAGTGAGAATTGAAAGTATCAGTTCTATACATGGTCATGATTGATTCGGTGAATGAACAATATTTGGAAAAGAAATTTCCTAACACTGTTCTTTTGTTTCTTTTTCCCTTTAAATCGAATTCTCCTGTTTTAGTTGGAACAAGACTTTTTGAAGGTGGTTTTTGTGCCTGTGAAATGTTACTTTGTATCACAACTTCATAGTTTCCTTATAGCAAGCAAATGCTGTGACGTAGTTTAGTTGTCATTGATCCTTTTAAGATTTGTTGCATGATTGCATCTACTTTAAATTCTTCCCACTGTCTATTTTTCTCATTTTCAAACTGTTATATCATTTGCAGCTGTTTTACAACAGAAATTCTGGAAGGATTTGATGTGCAGAGAACAAGTGGCTTGGCTGATACACTAAAGAAGTATGGTTATCTTACTCAAGCAATTTCTCAATATTACAAGTCAAGAGTTTTGGATGATCATGGTAAATGCGGGACATGCCCTCCTTTTGATGAATATATTAAAAGATGCCAAGACCTTGATAAAATGACAGTCAGCGATGTATTCGCTACCCAACTTATGCAGGTACTCACTGTTACAAAAATAAACTTCGTGACAGAGTTTATTATGATGTGTTTGGCAACCCTTTTTTTTTTGGGGGGGGGGGGGGGGGGATAAGTTGTGTTACTTTGGATTCTCCCAGAATTCTTTTTTTTTTGTGTTTTTGGGGGCAGGTGCTTTGTTGAGTTTCAGCCTTGTTGACCTCAAATATTTCATAGTACTTGAGATACATTTGCAGCTTCATCATGAAGACTTAGCTGTTTGATGTTGTATCCGTGCACTTGTTATCAAACATGCTGCCAAATTTGCATACTTCATTCTTGGAATATGAATTGCTGCTAGAAATCAATTTGAGTCTATCAGTTTTTTTTCATTTGCTTGTTGGATCCTTTGGATTTATTTGTACAATAGTTATTGGGAAAAATATCAGTGGAAAATGTTGCTTTAGTCTTACAGGCTGGATGTTGGCCTTATTTTGTCTCACAAACTTTCATGAATTAACACGTTTTAGCCTTGGACATTTAAAAGCAATTCTGGACTCTCTTTGTACTGATATTTAACAATTCTGCAATTTAATTTCATCTAGATTGATTGCAAACGCAGGTCCCACAGGTTACAGAGGAGATTGCCATGGCTGTGTTGGATTTATACCCCACACTTCTCTCTCTTGCTCGCGCCTACTCTCTCCTTGTAAGTCCTCATTTTATTTTATTTTTTTCCTATCAAACTCTAGTAGCAAGTAAGTTGGGTTAGTCTTCTGAGAATGTCCAGAAATGGCTCCAGTACTTGAACGCCAGTTTGAAGCTGATTAAGCCTCCTCCCAATTGTTGAGGGATTTAACTTGCTTCGATTTACACATTTACATGTCTATGCTTATCATATTCTGTTTTGAAATTATAGTAATCAAAGTAAATCCCTCGCCTTCTTATGTAACTATACTCACTTGCACTTTTCGGTTTTATTAGGAGGGCGACGTTTCTGCTCAAGAGCAGCTGCTCAGGAAGCAGAGCAACAATGTGATCAGCGGAGTTGCCAGTAGGAACATTTTCCAGTTAGTTTGGCGCGACTGACTGTTATATTTCCCCATCTAGAATCAGGATTTCCAAATCTTGAATGCGTTAAGAAAGGTGATAGCTTCTCTTCACTGTTGTAACTTCTTGTTATGGTATATCTCTATATAAGATTGAAAATTATTGATTTTACTGCCTTTTTCTTAAGCAGCAGTCTGTATATTTTGTCGAGATTTGGATTTGTTAAAAATTATGGATATTTTTCATTAAATTTTTTTACTTTATTTGTCACACGTGACATCTGATGATACTGGTATCTGGTGACATAGATGCCACTTCAGTTTGTAAAATTTGTTTTGTATTTATATTTATAGATCTCAGAGATCGAAGTTTAGCGGAAATAATTCATTGTGATCTATAATACTTTGGTCATGACTCAACAATAGTTTGATAAAATTTCTTCCTGTATAGTATTTATATGTAATTATAAACAAATATATATATATTAATGTACTAAATTATATAATTGAGTGACTATAATTACAGAGAATTGATATTTGTAATGTTTAGTCCGGTAGTGACTAAAATCTAAGCAGGCCATGAGCCATATTATAGGTGCAGCCTTTAAGGTTAGGAAAAAATACACTCTTAAGTCTGATCAAGAGATAAATTATCTCTTCAAACTTTAAAAGGGTATAAATTACACTCATAAACTTTAAATATGTTATAATTACCTTTTTAAGTTTGAAAAAAATTAGAAAAATGTCAATTGGCTCTTTGTTTTGAATGAATATATTACATATATATATTATTGAGGTTATATTTCTTTTCCTATAAAGTACAAAATTTATATTGAATGCATTATTGGTAATAATTGATCTTCAAACTTAAATTACAAAATTCATATTTTAGTGATAAAAATAAGACATTTAATTTGAATTTTGTATCTTGTAAATGAAAAAACAAATATTTTAACAAAGCATATACAATGTATTTATTAATTTGGAGTTAAAATTAATAGCAAATTACATCATTATAGTTCTTTTTCAAACTTTAAGGAGATAATTTGTAACTTTTTTGAAGTTCAAAAGTATAATTTGTAGGATTTTAAAGTTTAATGAGATAATTTGTCACTCACTAAAATTTCAAAGGTCTAAAGTGTATTTTCTCATACCTTTTGGGTCAGTAGTTCATGATACTCTTACTAACTTTTAAAAATAATGAAGATGCACTTTTTTTGGTTTGATAAAGATATACTATTAAGAATTATAAAAGTTATAACTTTTTCTATATAAATATGTAATTTTTTCACAAAAATTATAAGTGTATATGGATTTTGCAAGTTACAAATATATAAAAAGTTATAACTCTATTTAAAGTTGCATAAATTTTTTTTCTTATTGTTATATAAGTTGATATTTTTAATGAAAAGGTTGTGAAAAGAATAAAATTTTTCACGAGATTTAAAGAATATGTACCTAACAAAACATAACTTATCTTTTTGTTCCGGCAAACTGAGACCAAATGACAGTAAGGAAGTGCTTGTCTAATATTGTCTTTATCTTACCAGCACCTTTCTACAATATCTATGCATATTTCTCTCCTTGTCTCATAAATCTATCATTTGATTTCTATCTGTATTTCATCAACTAAGCTTTCACTTTATGATGCGGAAACTGTCCTCAACTCTTGTATTTGCGTTCACAAACTGCGATAGAGAAAATGAGAGTCACTATATTTGTATATGGGGAAATACTTCTACAAAATTATTGAAAAAGAAAAAGAAAAACTATTTAAGTATATAAGAATTCAAGATAGTTTGGCAAAAATTCAGAAAATTACAATGTTCATGTTACAAAAGACAACATCCAACTCACACTTATGAGTGAAATTATAGTAGGGTCTACAATGCTATTGTAGAGTTTACAATGGGTCTCACAACAACTCTACTCACAAGTGTGAGTGGACATTGCAAAGGCAATGTGGGAGAGAAATTACCCTATTCCTACACTCATACCATAACCCTATATGTACTACAATATGGTTAAATAATATAAATGTTAGATCATAGGACGATGCAAACGAAGTTAGTAATTTCTAAAATGCAAGCACAGATAGTTCCTCATCCTTTGGTTAACTTATTAATCGATTGAGAATAGGATAAAAGTATGTGAATACTAACCTCCAATTTTAACTCATTCCTAGTTGCATGTCCTCTTAAATAACCAAACTCAGAAATCCTCTTCAGGCTCCAACTATTGTGCACCTGCCAACATACATGACAAGATCAAGCAATTTGATTACTTCACAAGAAAACCAGAAAAATATTGCAGCATCTATGGATATGTTTGTGTATGTGTGCACACGCGTGCATGCATGCATGTATGTATGTCATGTACATTACTGACAATGTGTGGGAAGGAGTCTAATGAGAAGCCAGCCATGCCAATGATAGCATGCAATGGAGCACTGTAATTTCTGTGATCATATGTGTCAACTCCATTTTTGTCCTTTGTTGGCATCGCTTTACATTCTTGTTGATAGACAGAGCAAGTTCTTTCGTAATTATGCACATGGCCAAAGAGAACCAGATCAACCTGCAGTGTGGTACTTAGATATTCAATTAATATGAACTCAGCTGCAACTGATAAGTAACTGAAATACTTGATTATTTTTCTTACCTTGTTCTCCAATAACAATGGCTCTACAGCATTAACAAAAAAGATATCAAATGAGGTAATTCCATGATTGGAAGTGTACATTGGTCTGTGCCTGCATTGTGAAATTAGCATGCTTAATAAATAAATCAAAGAGATTTTTTAACTCGAATAGTACTTCTTGCATACATTATTCTTACACATGTACACATGATATAATATAAGTTAAAGTGATTTCTTTTGTTTAACACTAATGAGGAGATTTAAGTAAAAAGAGAGGATGGGTGGGACCCACTACATGCCCTACTTTCTTTATCTCGATTATAGGATTCTTTGCAATACTGCAAAGGATTCAAATCCCAAATGGGATCAGTTTGCTTAAAATTGTGAAATTGTACTAAATAAATAGGCTTTATCCTTGTACTAAACTCAAGTGAGAGAAGAGTGAGATTCAACTCAAGTGTGGGTTGTCCCATCCTACTTTCATATATGTAAATCTAGTGTGAAGAGAAAGGGTGTGCATCAATACTTTACTTAAAGCATCATGTGTGCAAGTGCGTTTACTTAAGTTGCAATTTTCTTTGAATTTGACTAAGACTACAATTTAGTATTCTCCACAACTCACCCCAGAAAGACTAGCCAAGGAGTTTTTTGTCTATTCACTGATGCCATGTCCTTTTTCATCCATTCATACTGCAAGAGAAAAGTTACAAATACTACACATCAAGATACTGAAAACAATCGAGCTGGAAATATGAAGGAAAAAATTGGTAGCTCCCTTCATTTTACCTGCTCAGAATTTTCTGACCAATCATGCTCAGTTGATATCACTGTGAAATGAACACTTCCTTGTTCAATGGAATACCAAGGCTTGTCCTTAGCTGCAGTTGGCATTGGAAAGTATGTCTCATAAGGCACTCCACATTCTCCTCCAGAGTCTGGAGTCTCATAATGTGAACCAGAATCTACATAATCCCTAAGTGACAAAGAAGAAATAGTGAGTCTTGATCAGCAAATGCATTGTGTAAGTAAATTTTTAGGTTGAATTTTCAGTAATAATAGGAAGCAAAGTAATGATTCGCAGTGAACTTTTGTGATAGTTTGATGCTTAATGTTATGAATTATGAAATACTGAAGATGTTGGAAGAAAATATTAATTGGAAATGGGAAGTAGATTCATTTATGTGTAAATGGAAACACCTTTCATGGTTGCCTATTGCTGTCATGTAAGAAACTTTGGAAGCTAAGGGACTGATAAGGCTTAGGAAGAAATCCCATTCGACTAGAAAGCCTGTTGCATAGCTTATATCTCCAATGTGAAAAACTGAATCTACATTCTTGGAATGTACTTCATTGATCATTGCTTTAACAACTGAAAGAGCTCCCGGCTGCATGAAATAAAATTATAAAAATGACTAATTAAGTACATACTGATGCCAAATGATGTTAGTTTTTACTTTTTGACAGCATTTACAGAATTGCTTTCTCTTCTTTTCTGATTCAACCAAGTTGAATTGGAAACTTTCCACTAATTATTGTGCTTCTTCTTTCATTTAACTTGAAGTTACATGCATCAAGATCAACCCGATTTTGTGCAGTCTAGGCAAATTGATGAAAGTGCAGTCAGTTCTAGATTGTTTTTAATACTATTCTTAAATTTTATAAGATAGGATCAAAATTCTTGTGCTGAAATTCTATGTGAATCTCAATATATATGCATGAATACTAGAGCCAGTGTAATTGAAGTAACAATATAACCTGAATGTAGTGTTCTGTTGAAGCATCAAGAGGTGTTTTTCCCATATCACCAAATGCAAGGAATCTGAGCTCATCTGATCCTCCAGTAGGTGGAGTTGAAAACTGGGTTTGTTCACTCCAACCAACAGAGTTGCTGGATCACGCCAGAAAAGCAAAAAAAGGAACCTTATTTATGACAGCAAGCAAAATTATAATTTCTTGTGATTCAGTTGCATTAGTAAGTAGATTAATGACAAGTACACTTATTTTATCTTACAAAGTGTTACTCAATATCACATATGTCATAAAATGATTTAAATGGGCTCTGCTTATTTGTCAGAAAAAATGATACACCCACATTTTTTTTTATGAAAGCGAATGGTATGCATCCTTTCACTGTCTAATGACCTTACAATTGGGTCCAACTACAAATATGAGAGAATGTGAATGTAACATTACTCTAATTTTTAGTCTCATATAAGTAACAGTTTGTGCAAATTCCATGTGCAAGTGACATTTTCCTTGTATGCATCTCATTAAGTAGCCTGCCTTTCAAAATTCTTTGCAAGCTAGTAAAATTTTGACTTTTAACACAAAAATTATCACATTGAGATCAATTATTTATGTCTCTAACATAAAAGAAAAAGAGAGTCTCAAGCTATAATCTCCATCAATTTGTATAAAATACAAATATACCTTCCATATCTGTAGGAGAAGGTGCTAGAAGGCCTAAGTCCAGTCATAACTGCAGAATGAATAAATCCTGGGTCATGCCATCCAAAGTCCTTGGCAGGACTTGGCAGTGCTGAAGCTGTTAATTTTGGAAACAGAAATCTTGGATGAGTCCAGTCTAAGACAATTATAACAAACTAATGAAGACAATGTAAAACACCAACTTAATTAAGAAGGGAAAATTAAAGCTACTTACTGCACATATCATCTTGTGAAAATGTAGTAACAGTTGATGTCACTGTTCTTCCATTTTCATATTGAACTTGCTGAGGTTCCTTATCTCCACTGACCCATGTCAATCTCATCTGCCAAAACAAGCTTAACTTATAATCAAATCTTTTAAATAATTAATTTATTTCAAATAATTTTGAGAAAACTTATATTTCATACATTGTCGGTGTAAAATTGTTATAATAATATATTTTTTTTTCTCAGAATCTTTTACACTATTAATAAGAAGAAATTACTGTATCCCTGAAACTAATTAAATTTGATACAATGTCAATATAAAAAATTTTACGTCATCAATAAATAGAAAATTGTAAACAAGACATTTCACCATGTAATTTAAGAGAATTATAATATGTGTGGCAATAAATAACTGATCACTGCAATTGAAATTTTAAGATATTGATGATAAATCAAAATTAAGTCCCCTAGAATTTTTTTTATATGGTAATAAAACAACATAACATATAATTTACTATTAATTATAGTTCTAAATTACAATACATAAGAAAAAGTAAAATTGTAAAAAATCTTTAAAAAAAAAGTACAATTGTTGTAATTTAAAATTACAAAAAGAAAATTACTGTTAGCGACCATGATTTAAAATCATGCTACTAATATGTTATTATATAAGAAGGATTGATTAAAATTAAATCAAGCACATCAGATAAGATTGGTACTCACTGAGGTAGCTGTTGAATCAATGCTTGAAAGATGTCCATAGAGTGGTTTGTTAGGATTAGCAAAAGTGAGAGGATTGGATCTTGCCAAAATGCCAGGACTCGCAAATCCACCGGCGAAGAACACAAACTCAATGTCACTTCTAATGTTGATTACATGGAACTTCAATGAACCACTGCAAGTCCTCACTGCACAATTTCCCATCCTATCTTTCTTGCATTCATTCTTCTTGCAACTCAGATAATCTGGATCGTTTTTCATGAATTGTGCCTGCATTTTTTGTTACATTGTCACAAGATACATAGTTCACACTTAATACGAAGAATAATACTTTTTACACACATCTAAATTTATGTCTTTTTAAAATTAATTATGAATAACAGTATTTGATGCGAAAGAATGAGTTTGATTGAACAAGGTTAGCTTTTTTTATATAGGCTTAATGAGAGAAAGTTGGTATACTAATTTAAAAAAAAAAAAAATCTTTTATTTGTTACTATATTATTAAAAAAGCCGATGCTACTTGAATTTATATATATTTTTACCTATAAAATTTTTAAATTATATCTTAGTGATTTTCTTAATATTGTAAGATGTATAGATATTTAAATGTAAGAGATTACAAAGTTTTCGGTGACAATTTAAGACTTCTCTAAAGCTAAGGATGGCGGGGGAATATTTTAAATTATAACGTTTTTCACCCAAAAAAATTGTATGATATCCTATTTTTCAATGTTCTAATTAATATGATGTTGACATGCCTAATAATATAGATTAAAATGCTTAAGTGTCATTTCTTTTTTAATTTTTTTTGTTGGAAAATATTAAATACTAAAAAATGCGCCATTAGATCAACTATAAAAAAAAAAAGTTGAGTCTTTCCCATCTAAATTAAATATCAAATAGACTAATAGGATTTTTGCTTTGCTTCTAATGGAAAACCTAATCTCCAAATTACAATTGCCAAAACTTAAAAATACTTATCTTTCTTTGATCTATAGTTTAAATAGTCAAGCTTTATCTAACGCACACGCTGATAAACTAAAGGAAAGAAAGAAGCAAAACCAATTAATACCAAAAAAACAAGATAGTAATTTGGAAGCAACTCAGCCCACATGATGGGAAAGCTATTGTCCATATAATTATGTATATAAAACAAATATCAATTTCTTTAGTGCCAATTTTTTTAATAATAAAAGTGATAAGTTATTTAACATACATAATATTCTAAATTTAAATTTAAAATACTGAAAAAAGAAAAAAAATTAATATACAATATTAGATATTATTGCACCACTAAAAATGTCAGATCCAATGCTAATTATTTATATATAAAAGTTAGAAATAAACTTGACAAAGCCATCTTTGGCACATGGCAATTCAAAGGAACAAACCTTTGTGGGGATAGAATAATGGCTTCTGATTTAATTAATTAATAGAAATTGCGTGAACGTAATTGTCTTCTTTGCTTGCCTTTGTTAATGTCGTCAAGACGGCTGTCTGTTATGGCTCTCTATTGACCTTTGTTGATGTTTTAGTCTTTTTGCTCTATTAATTTCTCAACGACAAGGACACAAATTTTGTATCTTACTCATAAATTTGCATTAAAGAAATTCAATGATGTGAAATTCACAAACTTAAGAGTACAATTATAGGCATAAAATAAAACATTAAGTCCTAAAATCTAAATCATTGAACTCTAAGATCGCAATCATATATAACCATAAAATCCTAAATATTAATTAATTTTGTTGAAAATATTTTTATCGTATAAATTGATAGGAAAACATATTTCTTGTTTTAATTAGAAGCACAATAAACATCATAAATTTTATTTTAAAAATTAATTTTTCAATGTGTGATAATTACTCCTTGTACATGCCTCAAGAAAATTGACTATTTTGTAGTTGAAACTTGAATAGATTTTGTAACCAAATGAAGATGGATCACGCATCAGTACTATTTCAAGAGATCATATTGATATCACCTCTTGTAATTTTTTTCATTAAAAATTATTTTTTATATAAAATCTTATAATATTTTCAACTTTTCGTATAACTCTAAATATTTTTTTATTACAATTATAATTATTAGAGTTACAAGTTTTTATGAAAAAATTGTGATTTTTTTTTTATAAAAATGTTATAGCCCCACCTCCTAAACATTTAAAATTTTTTATGAAAAAATTATAAAATTTATATAAAAATTACTACTTTCATAAAAAAAAATCAGTAACTTTTCCAAATCACACCAAAATTCAAAAAAAAATTGAAAAGCAATGTTGGTACACATGGGTGCAACTTTTCTGCAATTTAGTTTAGGTTACGGTTCAAATGGTGGAATCGGTAGCTTGTCACATGGCATAGCTAGAAACATGATTTGAAACTTAAAGGTTCTGTAAGTCAAAACTTGAAAGAAAGAAAAAGCATATCTCTGTGCATGCAATGCGATAATAAGTACATATCAAAGTTAGTGGGAAGCTTGTTGGATGAAACTAGCCATTGTTGCTGACATCTCAAGTTCACACTCATAATATATAAAATAAATAAAAGTTTTATCCATAAATAAAGTGCTTTACATGTTTTTATATATATATATATATATATAAAACAAAAATAAATGTGGTTAATTTAGACTTTGCATTAGTGATATGATCTATTGTATTTTTTTAATTTTATATTAATGAAATAGTGCTTATGCGTCACAACATGCTATATCATAAGAAGATAATTTTAATTCACCTAATAAAAATGGGAGAAATTTATGTGGTTATAAAATATAGCTTAAAAGGTAGATCCACAACAAAGTTTAAACTAAATAGATTAAAGGCGAAAGAATTACAATTTTTATTATGAATTGTGTTTCGGTATGTATTTATAAATTTTTTTATTAATACATATTTTTATAATTTTTATAAAAATATTTGATATATTTACAATAATTTTATTAAAAATTGTAATGTTTATATAAATATTAATTTTTTTTTATATAATTTTGAGTGATAAAATCATAATTTTTATAAAAGTTTTACAAAGTTTTATACATAAAACTATAACTATTATACTAAATTTTCATTAAAATTTATAAAATGTCTGAAAACTACCGAGTAATAACTTTATGTCATGTGTTATGGCTTGAGCCTGAGAATTTGATCCGAACAACCTACCTTGACTAAGTTTAATGCGTTGCTGCCTCTAAGGTAGAAAATATCAATTATGACAATTTGAGCTATAACTTAATTAATGAGACACAGAACGTTATATAAATTGTTTTTTATTTTTTCCAACAATGTCGGATACAAATGCTTCTTATAACAAAATATTAAAAAAAAATTAATCTACTATTTTTATTATCAAACTCATCTGTTGGAAAATATTTTTACTTCTGCAATAATACTGAAATATCAATATTATTTTCTATTATATTTTGACAAATTAGATGTTTAATATCATGGTGAAGTGAATATTAAATTTAAGAAGGTAATTATTATAATATAATAAGAGATAATACTAATATTCTTATATTAGAAATATTTCCCATCCATAAGACCTCAAGCTCCTAGATGCCAAATTAATTTTTTTGGTTTTGTTATACATAAGAGGAAAGACAAGTCATTTGATACACATGTGAGATTCTATATTACTATATTAGGAATACTAAAAAAAAAGGAGCATTTTTATAGTTACAAAAGAAGATTTAAAAAGTGAAATTAATGAAAATGAAAGGATTATGTTTTGGTATATCTTAAAAAATTGTATAAATGTATGTTCTTATATTTTTTTTATTAAAAGATAATTTTTTATAGAAATAAAAAAGTTTCAAAATTTTTTTTATTGAAATTTGAAATAATAAAATTATAATTTTTTTAATGTATTTACTTATTCGTATATACTTATAATTTATTTATATAAAAAATTATAATTTTTATAAAAATTCATAAATTTTTTTGACATGATACAGTAACAAAAACCAAATATAAGGATTAAACATCTAATATCATCAAATCTTAATAGAAAAAAAAAAGGTGCCACTAAAAGCTATTTCCACTTTGACTAAAATTTTGGAATGAGAGAGAGTTATGGGAGACAGATAGGAGGGAAAGAAAGCAGTAATGCATTTATTTAGAATGAAGACGGTGTAACAAGCAAGTATTGCACGGCATACCCAACAACATCACATATATTACATTTATGAAGCATCTTCCCCTAAATCATGCTTTTCAATATTGGATTTATATTTCATACCCTATTACACGAAATATCATCATAATTTTTATATTTATATTATTTTATTATATATAAAATATATACTAATTTTTGTGTTATGAAATGTAAATATTTCGTTATTTTATTTTTATAATTATTTTATTCGTTTTAAAACCAGGAAAACACAGAAAACTCAACTGAGATTAGAATATTTAGCAATTTGAAGAAACAAAAAAAACTAAATCACACGAATGCGTTTAGATTAAATAATAAAAAAATAATACATACCTTGACAGGGTAATGACAGAGTAGAGGAAGTGGGGCAGTATCCCCAGTTTGAAGATAGTAGAATTCATTCAATGCACAAGCCTTGATGCTGCTCATATGCAAGATAACAAAGCCAACCCTTTTCTTAGAAAAAAAAAAATTAATCCCCTAAATTCTATCATTCTTTTAACAATAATGGGTATCTAAATTATAGTCCACAATTACATTAATTTTATTGTAATTTTATACTGCAATCTTGTTTTTATAAGTATAATTATAATCGTAATATAAAAATAAAAAAATAAAATTGAGAAATTTTTTGTCACATTATAAAAAAAATAATATAAGATTTCTGTGAATTTCAATATATATAAACAAAAAAGAAAAATAAGTGGTCCAAATTATATATCTACCTCTTCCAACAAAAAGAAAAAGCGTGAAAAAGAAGAAAAAAGTGAGATAGATGGAAATTCACGAAAAAGGATTCCTACTTTGAATGTGAAGGTGAGATCATAGCCACCCAATCTTCGGGTGAAGGGATCGAAACGCCACTAACGGTGACGGTC
>JANHAO010019987.1:0-13067 GCA_026873985.1 Saraca asoca
TTTTTTTTTTTTTTTTTTTTTTTTTTTTTGTTTTTTTTTTTTTTTTTTTTTTTTTTTTTTTTTTTTTTTTTTTTTTTTTTTTTTTGTTGTGGGGGGGGGGGGGGGGGGGGGGGGGTGTTTGGTTTCTCTTGGGATATGCAGAGGCATTGGAAGCTCTTTTGTTGTATTGTCTTTGGTGGATTTTGCTATGCTTACTGTGTTATTTGTTTTTTCTTTTAAGGGGGATATCTTTTTCGGTTCATATTTGTATCTTGACTCTTCTTTAAACATTGACCCCAAGTGAGAAGCCATAGTGACAATGTCTTTCTTTTTCTATAAAATAATGATCTTTGGCTAAATTTAGTAATGTTGGTGGTAGTATTGATCTTTGGCTTAATTTGTCTTTTCTTAATTATTTTTTGGAAAATTAAGGTTCCTTTTAAGGTTAAAGTTTTTGTTTGGAAGGTTCTTTTGAACAAGATCTATATTAATGATATGTTATAGGTGCGCAGACCACATAAAACTTTGTCCCCAATATGTGTTTGATGTTCTAAAATTGTTCAGAGACTAATAGTTATTGGTTTTTGCATTTTGAGACCGCCTGGCAGTTATGAATAAGCTCTTGTCTCAGTTTGGGGTTTCATGGGATTGTCCAGCAACTTTGGACATCTTTTCTACTAGATACTGTGGTTTTCAAAAGAAAAGGGAGAAAAGTGCATTTTGGGAATTTGAAGACTTACCATTTTATGATGTATATGGTAGGAACGGAATGTTAGAATTTTTAAACAACAATATCTTCTGAGGTTCTTGGCATGGGACAAGATCTTGTTTGTTACTTCGCTTTGGCTTAAAAGCCCATGGTTTTTTTATAGGGATAAGGTTAACTGACTTGCAAAGGGATTGGAAGTCTAGTTTAGATCTTTGATTAGATGGTTTATCTTGGTTTTTTTCTGTAGTTTAACCCTTTTCAGTTTTTTTTCTTTCTTTCTTTCTAGGATTGCTTATCCTCCTCTATGTACTCTTTTCCTTCTTATTATTTTCTTTTTCTATGAAAAAATGTAATCCAAGACATGAAATAATGTACTACTCTTCGAGTTTCTTAGCTTATCTATATACTGATATGCAGTGGAGTTGGAGGGTTTTATTATGCCTTTTGGCTTTTTCTTTTTGATTTTGGTCCTTTCTATGGATTCGATATTCCCCTCTCTCCTTTCTAATAGTGCTTCTTTTATGAAAGTCGTGTGTTGTGCTGCTGCTGGGAATTATTTTGTCTTTATCTCAACATGGTTTACAAGTAATCCATTAACCAAGTCGTAGTTAAATAATATTTTGCTTACAAAAGCTAAACTGCTGTCCTCTTATTGTAGGCTGCTTTCTTGGCAATGAAGAGCACCGGTGGAAAATTATTGGCTTTTCAGTCAGGTGAGCTTGGAAGGTTGCATATTTCATCTCCATCTGCTATGCCATAATTGCATATGTATGTATGTATGTATATGCTATGCCATAATTGCGCGTGCGCATGTGTGTGAGCGAGCATTCTTGGATCTTCTCCTAAAAGCTTAAACATTTGGAATCAACTAATATTGATAGTTTGACTTTTGCTTATTTTGCTAATTCTTGGTATGTTTGTATCTGTTCATCCATAAGACTAAAACACTTCCCTCCGAGGGGCTATGTTAAGTGATAAAACGATTTTTAGGCCTTCTAATGACTTGAACTTTTGGGATCAACCTACACTTGACAGAAACATTAATATTCATTCCTTGATGTTAATGTTCTTCATTCTTTTGTACTTGGAATCAGATGACTTAAGTTAGAGTTCAGTGTCACTCAAAATATCCCATGAACTACTGGTATTCACACAGAGATTGCAAAATGCAGCATAACTCATTGTAATAATGACAAAATGAGATGATAAGAATAAAACCTAGAATCTGTAAACTAAATATTGTTTACTCTCAATTAAATATTGTGCCTTTGTTAAGAATAAGGAGAAAGTTGCCCTTTGGGATGTTTCACAGCTTGCTGTTTTATGGTGTATCTGGCTGGAACAGAATGCTTGAATCTTTATCAAGAAATACCGATCCATATCCGTGTGGGACAAGATTGTGTTTTTTACTTCCCTTTGGCTTCAAGCTCATGGTTGCTTTTGAGGGATAAGTTTAGAGATTTTCATAGGGATTGGGAATCTGTTCTTGAAATTCGATTGGGTGTTTTATGGTATGGTTATCTGTAGTTTTTGTTTTTATTTTTTTTATCTCTTATTTTAGAGGATTGCTATTTTTCTAGTGATATACTCTTCTTTCTTTTAATAAAATCTTCTTTTTTCAAATTTAAAAAAAAAAAACCTACAAAACAGATTTAAAGATTAAAACACAAGGATTCTTAAAACAGTAAGCCAAACAAATTAATGATTGAGTTGATTTCTTTGCCTCCATTTGGGTGTCAGTTCATGGTTTTTCTAAGGGAGTTTCTCTATGTCTTTTCAGAGAGATTGGGAGGCTATCTTGAGTGACAGTGAATAGTTTTTTAATTACTATGTTCTTTTCAGGAGCATCTCTAGTCCTCCCAATTTTTTAATTATTTTCTTCTGTTAACAAAATCTTCTTCTTCTATAAAATGACAAATCAATGATTGGGGTAACCAGTGAAATGAATGGATATCTTATGGAGACTTCCTAGCCTGAAATACAGAACAACATATAATCAGGCAAAATGAGTGTCTCCCAACCAGCTAAAGGCTTTAAGTTCTGGTAGTCAAAGGTGTTAAATTTCATAATGTAAGGGTTCTCGTCTTGTGTTTCAAAACTGGGTATGATGCACAACTAAGAAGCTGTGGTCTGCATTTTGTATGATCCAACCGTTGGACTAAGAAAAGAGAATATTCTATCAAAAAAAAAAAAGAAGAAGAAGAAGAATAGACTGTAAATACTGGAATATTGGTGTAATGTTAGTAACTACCTGGCCTTGGATTGATTGGACAAAATTAACTTTTAATGTCTTTTCTTCTGGATGAAGCACTAACATATTTCCTAAATTGTCATTAGTTTATCTGAGAACAGATCTTGTCTTGCCTATTAATTATGTCAACGATGTTTACTTAACATGTCGTGTGACCATGTATATATCAAGAAGTTGTTTGGTTCGTAGAAAGTTTCATAGGAAGTACAACTTCCCGGGAAATAAAAAATGCTTGGGCTGTTTGGTTGGCCACTAATTCAAAAAATGGGAGAAGTTATACTTCCTAGGAAGTTCTACTTCCCACAATGCATGGGAAGTTGCTTATCCAGCCCCCTAGGTGAGTTCTACTTCCTGTGCTTTTAATGAAACAAAATACATAATTATCCTTATAAAATTTAAATAATGACAAGAGTATCCTTTTAAAAGTTTACACATTGTCTTAGTAAAAAAGCATAACTTTTAGGTGGAACATTTTATTTATTTTGATAATACTTTCTGAGAAGTATATAACTGAACCAAACACTACATAGGAACTTACTTCCTCAGAAGTTCAACTTCATGCAGGAACTTGCTTCATGTGTAAACCAAACGACTCCTAAGTTTCTTCTGCATGATTTGTGTCAAATTTTGGTAGTTAGAATGTTAGATCTTCATCTGTATCCATAAATTTATTTAATCACCCATTTGAACACTGGCAAAAAATTGGCCCTTCTCCTCTTTTTTTTTTTTTTTTTTTTCATATGCTATCTTCATGTTTGTCTTTCTTTCCTTTTACGTTTTCTTGTCATTTCTTCGTTTTCCTTGTTTTTTTTTTTTTGTTTGACAGTATCCTTGTTTGATTAATGAATATGTTTGTAATGATTTTGTTATATTGTATTCAGTCTTGCCATCAATTGGCATTGGTGCCCTTTCTGCTAGAGAGGCTGAAGGTAGAACAAATGTTTCTGCAGGGGAAAAGGTATCCATATCAATTTGGTTGTTTTCCTTCATGGCCATTTTTTTCATTTTTAAAATTATAGTACGGCTTTGTCCTTGGTATTAACATTGAGCCTGATTGATTAGAAGGTAAGATGTAATTGTTTCATTATGCTGGTATGTTTGCAAACTTCATTGAATAGAGTGGTGGCATGGAAACCATATCAAAGACACAGCTTAATTGAATTGAGTTTGTACTAAAAAAAATACTAAAGAAATGTAAAGTGTTAATTTCTATCATTCTTATGAACTTATTGGTGATGTGGCAAAAGACTCAGAAGATAAGTCAATGTGAGGGACTAGACAAGAAACTATTATGTATTTAGGCCCTGCACAAGCTAAGGTGTAGAGCTATTGTCCATGAAGATGCTGGCAAAGGTAGTTGAAATTGTGGTTGAGGTTTTCCATGACAATGCTTGTAGTGCATTTGTAATCATAAGAACAACTCTTTTTTCGCTCTCCTTTTCCTTTCGTAAGAATAGGGAGAAAAGTGCTCTTTGAGACCAGGCTTGTAATTTTATGGTGTATTTGGCTGGAACAGAATGCTAGGTTCTATAGACAACAATCTCAACCTGTTCTTGTGTGGGACAAGCTATTTTTGTTACTTCTCTTTGGCTTAAAGCTAACAATTTCTTTCAAGGGATAAGTTTAGCAGGTTTGTAAAGGGATTGGGAATTTTAACTAGAACTTTGATTGACTGTCCTGTGGTCTGGTTGACTATAGGTTTTTTTTGGCCTCTTCACTTGGAGAATTGCTTATTTTCTAGTGATGTACATTTCTTCTTTCTAACGTGGTGGAAAGTTAATTTTTTTTCTTTTGGAGGCTAGAGAAAATATAATGTAGAAGAAAACGGTGGTAAAAGGTGGTGTGGGGCTCACAAAATGGTTTTCCACCAGTAAAGGTAGAGTGAAGAGATTAGAGTGGTCAAGCGGATTGGTCCGGTCAGTGGTCCGCAAAATTGATGGACTGCCAAAATAGCAGTCCAAGTCCTACTACATATGGTTAGCGGGCCTAAAAGGCTGGCCAGTGGACCATCAGTTTTTCCCTTTTTTTTTTTTTAAATTCTAAGCCCATTTTAAAACAATTATCAACTCACAGTGAAAATCCTAGGCCAAAAACATTTCTAAGTAACATACTTATGCCCATTTTTAATGCTATAAAAGAAATAAAAATTCTCAATTTTCCAAAACTATTTTAATAATCCAAAACACTTAAAACACATACAGAATCTATAAATTTCATCATAAACCACATACTATATCCATAAACTACATAAATAATTAAGTTCTTCAAATCCCAAGTCACAACTTAGACAATTGGAAAACATCTTTGAAACAAAATTTAATTTATGAGTTTCATAAAATCTCCACTAAGTAATAAAGGAAGGATTAAAAATTAAAAAAAGCGGGCAGGACTTATGAGTCCACACAGACCAAATGAATTGGACCAATATTGGTCCGCATTTAAGTGGGCCACTATTTTAGAGGTCTTAGACCTAATTCTTAAGCAGACAAAAGGACTGGTCCGTGGATGGAGGCCCATGTTGACAGCTCTAGAAAAGATGTGGACAATGAGTGAGCCATTCATTTATTGTTAAATTGCCCTTTCATTGCTTTCATTACCCACTTCCACTCGGGTTAAATTCCTCAATTATGATCATTTTTTTTTCCTTCTCATTTTTCTAACCAACCAAACAATAGATAGTTTTGTCACTATTTTCTTTGCTTTTGTTATCTACCTATCCAAACAATGAGATAAAAAAATCTTTCTTTTTCCATCATAGAATATATTTAGAAACTGAAATTATTAACTTCTCCAATGCTTTTGTTTGGGTTGGTATAAAAATGGTGGAATCATATCCTAAGGAAAAGATTGGTTAGAAAAAACTATTTTGATTGTTTGGATGTGATAAGAAAATTATTAGGGTTTAGGAAAAGGGAAAAGATTGGGAGAGGTTAGAGAAAATTAGGGAGAAAATATTATTGAATGAAATAAGATGGCTGAATTACATTAAAAGACTTAACCTTACTCCTCTATGTAGAGCCTATACAAGAGGCAGAGTTCTACTAAAAGTCAATAATTTATTAACTTATCTAAACTTATGACTTATCTCTAGTATTGTAATCTAACTAAATAACCTAATGACTTATTAGTCATATATTCTATCTCTATTTCCTAATAGCATGTTATAGAGATGAGAAGGAAAAGGTAATAAAGAATGCTTTGGGTCTTGCTTAAAACTTCTTCCCTCCAAATAGGAGTGAAAATATGTAGAGAACTTATCTTTTACTTCTTATTCCATAATTTCCCTTCTTTATTTTTCTTTATGCCTAAGGTCAGAACTATAGGTTATACTTGTCAATTCCAGATATGACATTTTCTTTCCTTCTGCTTTTTTATTTTTGGTACAATGGTGGCTTAAAGGCTTGAACCTTGGACCTTTTACAAACTACTCTCGTCCCTCACCACAAGCCCATTGCTTGTGGCTTTTTCTCTCACTTTTCTACCTACCCAAACAAGAAAAGATAGTTTCCTTCTATTTTCTACCTATCCAAACCACAAATGAGAAAATACTTCTCAACAGTTTTCTTTCCTCATTTTCTTTCCACCTTTTTCTATTCACATCAAAACGAAGGACAAAAGCATTTGTTTGTTTATTAAGACAAATATATACTCTTTTTTCCCAAAATAATGGAAAATTTTCTTAACCTAGTAGCTCTTCAGTCCATAATGACATGATGCTTTGTTGGTCTGTAATTTGTTATTGTCAATTTATCGGGCTTTGTTCCTTTGGTTTTGCCTCATAATTGGTATTATGTTTTGGAATGTCTGGTCATTCCTTTCATGCAAGTAATGAACATGCTGTGAGCATTTATCCTTGTTTGAAATTTGGATAAGGATCCATTGTCAATATTGTCATGCAGTCCATTATTCCTTTTAAATAAAGGAGCAGAACTTAAAATGTCCCTGATGAAATCTCACTTATCTCAAATTTCAGGAAGCCCATAAATTACTTCAACCAGCAGATAAAACATTCAAGGAATTAGCCATTGAATTTGCTGAGTATCAGGTGAATCCTCAATAATTTTCTTGATATTTAAGTATTATTTTAACATCTGGTTGAAGTTGCTTGGTAATTCTTGTGGTGAGCTTTTATTGAGGCAGGCTGAGTATAGTTTTTCTTGTTGTAGGTCTGTGTTGATGTATTTATCACTGCCCAGACTTATGTAGACATTGCTTCTGTATCTGTCATCCCGAGAACTACTGGTGGACAGGTATACTTAAATGTATTCTCGGTTTTGTTGTTTTAGTACATGAATTGAATGATTAGTGGTAGGCTTCCTTTACATAATTAGAAATGAGAGTTCAGAAAAGAGATGTGAGGTCCTTGCAAAGCATGGAAGTGAGTGAAAATAATATTAAGTGGCTCATAAACCCATTACATACTACATTTGACATACTGTGTTGGTCTACCCTCATTGATAACATCAACCAGCTTGGCGGTATAAGAAGAAAATAAAAAAATGCTTGGGGAGAGGGTGATCAAGGGGTGAGTTATTCATGCAGATAAATATGGTCAATCTTGAAAATGTTGTATATAAGCCAATTATGTAAATGTCGTGCTGGCTTTGTTTATGAATTGAGGACTGCCTTGTGTTTTCATAAATAAGTTCCTTCTATTTTTTTTTTTCTTTTTTTGAGGTTTCTGTGGTACTATAAGTAATTTTAGAAGAATAGTATACTCATAGCGGCTAACCAATAGGGAAAGGACTCATGAACAGTTAATTGTTGCCTGCAATTAGAAACTACCTTTATCATGGGTTTTGGCCATCTTCACTCATTGTTTCTCTCTCCCAAATCTACACTCATAGTGATGAACACTAAATGTTGGGTTTATATGTTCTTCAAAGTTTTCAAGTCTCATTCTTTTAATGAAATGCAATAATGTTGCTTTTGTAGTTCATTGAGTAAATCTGAAAAAATGCTCACATCCAATCACTTTTTATAGAACTGGAAAAAGAGATGATGTTGTTGTTTGTTAATTGAGCCAGTAACAACATAATACTCCATTCTATTGCAATTTTTTCTCTTATTCATGAGAAATAAACAGATTCTGCCAGACTTGTTCCAATTAATTCTGCTATTACATGCCTGATTTTCACATTCCTTTTGACTGAGTGAGGTTATGTGAGAAGTAGAAAAGATGATGCATTACAAAAAGTGACCCTTGAGGTAAAGATGTGGGGAAAAGGGAAGGAAACTAATAAGCATATGATAATGATGAGCACTTATTAACTATCAGAAAAGAATTCGCAAGTTGTCAAAAATTGTAATCATATGAAGGAGGAGGAACATTAATTGTGATCAGAAAAGAATTTGCAAGTTGTCTTCTTTTGCCAGACTTCTATGCTTTTTCTACTAAGTCAAAAGCAGGGGTGTAAACAAGCCGAGCTGGGCTTTAACATTTTTAAGCTCGTTTGTTTAATAAATGAATGAGTTCAAGTTTGGCTAGTTTAATAAACAAGCCTGAAATTGATTTCAAGCTCGACTCTATGTAATACATGAATGAGCTTGATCTTGACTCGTTAGCTCTATTTTTAAATTCAACCAAAACTTAAATTATCTTCATTCATAACTACAAGAAGATTCATATCTTCAGTTTTTTACATTACAAAATTCCATCCAAAAATAATTTATCATTTTACCTTCAAATTTTTCACATTACTAAATCTATGCAAGTTCTGAGGTCATTTAGTAAGTCATTCTGTTAAAAAAAAATTAGGTACTAAATGTTTAAGAGATATCACTCAATTAAAAATAAAGATAATAATTATAACTATAGTATGATATTTAAAAATAATTATATGATATTATATATTTTAATACTAATATAATCTTATATATAAAATATATAAATTTATACTTTTTTATTTTATTTAAATGAGTTGTTCATAAACTAAATGAGCTGAGCTTATTTGTTTATAGCCAAATCCCACGTTCAAGCTCGTCCGTTTATTAAATGAATCAAGTCAAGTCAAGCCCTTATGCGAGCCGAACTTGAATAGCTCACAAATAACTCAATTCGTTTAGACTCCTAGTCAAAAGCACCAGGACTTGTGCAACTGATTGCTTTTATGCTTCCATAAGATGTTATGAAGTATTTGAAGGGGATGACAATTATTTATTAATTAATTCAATTTTTATTTAATATCTTACATTTTCTAACTCTATTCAGATTACATTACTGGTTTTATTTATTTATTTGTTGTTAATCATTTTACAAACAATAGCATTTGTAGCTATATGCTATACAACATTATAAGTTTTTTATCCCTCTATGTTCTTAATAAAAATTTTGGGATTGACATACTCTTAACTATTTTCAGGTCTATTACTATTATCCTTTTTCAGCCCTTTCTGATACTGCAACACTTTACAATGATCTTAGATGGAATATCACTCGACCACAGGGCTTTGAGGCTGTAATGCGTGTGAGATGCAGTCAGGTATTATATGTCACTATTTCACTATTTTGCTACCTCCTTATCATGATCATATTGGACTACAATTTTCCTTTTACAGGGTATCCAAGTACAGGAATACCATGGCAACTTCTGTAGACGAATTCCAACTGATGTTGACCTAGCTGGGGTTTGTATATTTTCTAGATGCTGGATAATTTCTAATTTTCTGTGCACGTATATGGATACATACAATGCTGAGCATTTGCTTATGTTTGTGGATTTGTGCATTGACAGATGAATGGTTGGAAACTGATAATACATTTTATAAGTTAGATAGTATACTAACACTGACATTTTAATAGATGTTATAACTATAGCTGAGAGATACTTCAGTTTCTAAAACCCTATAGACACTATCTCAGGGAAAAACTTGGGTTTGAATTTGAATATGTGATATGTGACTAGATGATGACAACTTTCTATTGGGTAGATGCAATCTACGTTTGTTGCTGGCTTGATTTATGATGAGCTCATTGATGTAGTTTCTAAGAGAATATTTTATATATCTTGAATACTAGCTGATAGTTAGGGACTGTGCAGCAGATGATTAGCTGATTTTTAGGTTTGACCTAGATGTTAGTGACGGAAATTAGGAGACTCAGACCTGTTATTTGACTCTACTTGTCCTGATACCCCTTGCCCAAATGGTGGTTCTAAAGTTGAACGCAAAAAATGTCAACATGCACACTCTTGTTGCATTACAATGTTCCTTATTTTTTTGTGGTTCTGTGGGTTATCTAATCATTGCATATTCACATATCATTGTTTTTTTAAGTGATCAGTGCCTCACTCTTTCTTGTTTCCTAATAGAACACTTTACCCGATCTCCCTTCGTGTCTTTGGTTGTGTGCTTTGTTCGTAACCTTTCCTATGTTATTATAAAATGTCCACCAGAGTAATGAAATGCAATTCTTTTTTTTTTTTTTTTTATTCTCGTCTTCAAAAGGGTGCAAGTCTAATCTCCAACCCTAAAGTGTTGCCATCTCTCTACTCATTTTACCTTCTTTCAAACATCTCCATATTTTGCAAAATATATTGACTCCCCTACTTCTAATAATTGGTGGAATCTCACAATTTTTCAACATTGTTCACAAGTGTTGCAGTAATGTCAGAGGAAACAACAGAGGTACTAGTTTTTGCATTAGGAGCAGGTAGTGTCGTCTTCTGTAGAAGTCATTTCAGTAACTTTTTGGTTTGAATGGAGCTCAAACGGAAGGGAATCCTTTTACATGATGCTGGAATCAGACACAGCAATGGAAAAGCCAACACAATCAGAGAAGGGCCAAAAACAATTTAAGGAAAAAAAAGCCAGAAAAGGCTTGGCTGTGCAAGAAGCAAAAATGGCCACCCAGCCGTCTTCAAAATCAAGGGATAAAGTAGAATAGTGTGGTGGTGCCAATGATGCGCTGGTGAGAGAGATGGCACCGATGACGCACCAGTGAGGGAGAGACAAGGGGAAAAAATAAGTTCTGGTAGAAACAGAGATTGAAGCAACTCTAGCTAGGGTTTTCAGCTGTGGTGCCTATGGCCAAGGCTCTCAGCCAGCAGCGGCTGCTAGGATTCAACCTGCTCTTGGTGCACATAGGAGAATATATTAAACATAGGAAAGAAAAATGAAAATTTACAAATAAACCCCTAAACTATACACTATATACAAAATACTAACAAGTAACAGCACCTATACCCATTCTGTAATCACGTGTATCCCAGAAAAATACACTTTATGGACTTGGAAGATAGTTTATCTCGCCCCAGGGAAAGATCATGAACAAAACATGTAAATCCAAAGATATGGGGAAGAAGCTTATAAAGGGATTGCTTTGGGAACAATATAGAGTGGGAAACTTAAGGATTTGTGATTAATTAAATAACCTCCACCCCAAAAATCGTAGGGAATGTTTGCATCTAATAAAATAGTTCCATGAAGAATTCCCTCTGAGGCCATAAAAGAAAAAGATGCTAAAAAATATTCACATCATCACTGTAAAGTATGCTAACAGTTAGATCCAAACTAAGTACAAATTTCAGAACAAAAAGATTTGAAAATTGAAAATAACTCAGAACATATAACCAAGTGCAACAAGAGTTATCATTAATGAATGTAAATACCAAAAACCCAAAGTTGAATTGACAAGACTTGGACCCTATAATGGATGACTGAATTATGCTTACCAAATTGACATGACTCACAATCTAGAGACTTTAAATTAGAAATGCTAGAAACACTACGAATGTGATGACCCAAACAGTAATAGGAGAATCAGCAGCATTACAAATTATTGGAGATGTTGGCTGAATGTAATAAAGTCCTGGTTCTAATCATAGTGGA
This sequence comes from Saraca asoca, assembly GCA_026873985.1. Classification (NCBI taxonomy): domain Eukaryota; kingdom Viridiplantae; phylum Streptophyta; class Magnoliopsida; order Fabales; family Fabaceae; genus Saraca; species Saraca asoca. Next base: position 11,769 of record JANHAO010019987.1, read on the forward strand.
AATGGTATATATTGATTATGCAGCTTGTGTCAACTAGTATGACCCATTTGAAGGTCATGTTTATTAAATTTAATTAAATGCATCGGTGGGTTATGATTAAACGCTTTGATGGGTTATATTATTTATTTGCCAATAATTTAATCTATTTCTATGTATTATATATGATTTATATTATCAACTTATTATAAAAAATATTGACAGTTTTTTTTTTCTAAATTATGAAATGGGTTGATGTGTTAACCTGTTTATTTATTAGTGAATTAAACATAACCCAATTATTATTCATGTTCCCCATTAGTTTAGCATATGCGTTCCCCATTAGTTTAGCATATGCGTGTTGTGATGGGTACATCAGTCATTTGAGTTAATATTTTGAAATATTATGTTGGCTACTACAATTTTTTTGCTTAGAATTGTGCATCATCAATCAGTGCATTTTGTTGTCGTCCAAATAAGTTTTGTTCTAATTGATTCATTCTTCTTTTAGAATATTTCCTTTTCTTTATCACCATGTTGTATTAAACCTATGGCTGCTTTTTCTATATGTTTTGTTCTAATTGATTCATTCTTCTTTTAGTACATTTACTTCTATTTTTATTACCCTGGTGTATTAAACCTGTGGCGGCTTCTTCTATCATGCAGATTGACTGTGATAAAACTTTTATGGTAACCTTGAAACATGACGATAAGTTGCAGGATGGATCAGAATGTGCTTTCCAGGTACTGAACAATTTTCTGCTATAGTACAAAAATTTAATATTTTTTTTTTCTATGCTTTCCATGTATTGAATAATTTTATAAAAGGAAATGTTGTATTTGGAGGAGTAAGACAGAATTATGATTCGCAGATCAACTTGTATTGTTATACCAGAAACCATTAGTTTGCTATAGGTACAAAAATACTGTTCATTTTCTGCTAATTTATTATTCTTTGTCATCAATCAGTGTGCTGTTCTCTACACAACTGTATATGGCCAAAGAAGAATACGTGTGGTAACCTTATCTCTTCCTGTCACTAGTATGCTGAGTAATCTATTCCGCACCGCTGACTTGGACACTCAATTTTGTTGTTTCTTGAAGCAAGGTATCTCATTTCTCTTGCATTTGTTCTTTTCTTGTGGACTCATCTGGCTGCCCTTATCATATATGCTTTGCAGCATGGTAGTTGGAATCGCACGATTCGCGGTTTGAATCATGCGATTCGAGTCGGTTCAAAGGATAAACGTTTTGAATCTTAGATTGAATCGAACAGACGCCGGAATCGTGCCGGAATCATCCCAGAATCGTGCCAGAATCGGA
>JANHAO010019988.1:0-13031 GCA_026873985.1 Saraca asoca
TAATCCATGAAAGTAGGTTCAATTAGATTAATTTGAGTACTATTATTAGACCTTGAAAGAGGCTAGTAATTAACCTAGGCTAAACTGTCCTCGATTATCCAAGTGATTACAATAGGAAGAATTTACACCATTTGTTGAAGACCATGAGTGTGGTGAACCCTAATCCTAGGCTTTTACAATTAAAATTCGTTTGTTAATTAAGTGCCACTTTTTATCAGTTTTCTTTAATATCTTTAACATTTTTTATTGATTTAGATAGCTTAAATTGCAAAACTCTAGTAATTGATATCTTGATTCCTGTGGGATTTAACCCATACTTGTTGGTGTTTACTATAATTACACCGTGCGCTTGCGAAAACATAACAACACACCTATCAAATATGACAAAAGTAAATTTCAACAAATTTTCAAAACATTCAAAATAAATTTATTTTGGCTTATTTATCATAAGTTGTCATAGTAATTTATTTGGCGAATTTTTATGTTAAAAATTGATCAAATCTCTCTAAGCATCTCTAAAAGATACTAAGGCATAATTTTCTGCTTAAAAATGACATTAACAATCCCTAAACAACTAAAATTCAAAGAGCCTCTACTTTATGTTACTTTTAGTTGAACAAAAGTATACAATTTGTCATGTAGGGTCTATGGTCCCCTTTTGGTACAACCAAGACAAAAACCACAAACAAACATCAAATAGCCCCTATTAGGTTATATATATATATATATATATATATATCATATAAAGCACACTACCAAAGTCATATGCCTAAAAGCCATGATTTTGTAGTTTGGGGAGCATTGCACAAAATTTTTTCTTTCAAACATGAAAATGGTGCAAAATGAAAGTTTAGATTTTTTATACATGTACTCATTGAGAAACACAAACCCTAAGCCAAACTTCCCTTGCATATTTCCTTCAAATTTCCTTTCATTCTCAATAACAATGGCAAGGCCAAGCACTTTGATTGTCTTCACACAAGCTAGCTTCAAATTGGTCTTTGATTGTCTTTATTTCTCTTATTGTCTCTAGTGTTTCTCTTTCAGCAAAATGGAGAGAGAAATTAGTAGAACTAAATAAGGGAAATAAAAAAATTGACATGGAATTGGTTTATTAGAGGCAAAATACTAAACTTGTTGATGTGGAAATAAGAAGTTAGGTAGGGTTTGCAACCAATCAGAATTCGCAACGTGTAAAATAAGTCATATGCAACTCATATGATAAATGAAAACTATGAATTTGTGGACAGTGTGGGTTATATAAAACTTCATATGAGTTCCTAGACTATTTTTACTCATTTCTAAAGTTAGTGGGGATCAAATGCAACCACCCCAAGATTGGTGGGGGTAATTTGTATTTTCTCCTTAGATACATATTGTTTGCAAATAAGTATCATAATAATCTTTGATGACTAAACAATTTCACTTGCATCATATATTTAAAATCTAAGATTAAAGTTAGCTAAAGTGCAAAGTTATTTTTTTAATTTTCTAAATTATAAAATATTGTCTAATTTTGTTATTTCTTATTAATTTATCTATTTAGAAGGGAATGAAAAGAATAAGGTAAAATGATCTCATAGATCTCTTTGGTTTTATGATTTTTTTTAAATAGCAATAATTACCTTCACTTTAAAAGATTCTAATTGGGTATTTAAAATTTATTATAGTTTTTAATTGGATACTTCTCGTTAACATTCTATGAAAAATTAATGATGTGGGCAACAAGAGGTATCCAATTAGAACATATAATAAACTATAAGTACTTAATCAGAAACTTTTGAAATGTAGGTATCTATTTAGAAAATTATAAAACTTTAAAGACCTATAGTATTATTTTATAGATTTGTACTTCGAACTCCTTTATTTCATTTTTATTTAGGGGTGCATGTTTTTTATTTGAACTTTATCTTTCTTTGTTTCTCTATTTTTATAACTCTTTTCTTTCCCTAATTTTTATTCTCACATCATTAAAGAATAGGATTGCAAAAGCAAAAAGTGAGATATAAGCTTCTTTTTTACCATGTCATTCTTTAAGATATACATCTCAAGTTTAGGCATTATGTGTAGATTTTTTATGACTTTTTTTATCTTTGAGTGGATGCCATTTTGTTGAATATATTTATTCAAAGTGCTATCTTATATTCTACAGGTCACTATTTTTTGGGCAAATTATACTATAGATTATGTAATTGATCATGGCACTCCATTGCATCCTAAAATCTAATAATCAATCATGTTTGCCTCTAAATTTGCAGCAAAAAAAAAGGAGCAAATCACAAGAGCACTAAGAAACAAAACAAGCATTCCTTTTGACATTGCCATTTCATTTTGAACTATAGATCCAATATAAAATTACAAAATGCTGGAGAATATGATTGAGATTAGACTTTATATGAGATGCCTTTCTCTATAATAAGAGATGCATGATTGAACTAAAATTGACATCACAAATAAAATTTGAAAATGTGAGGAGATACTTCAACCTTTAATTTTAACTATAGGAGATTTAAAGTTTGTGGTTGCATGTTTCATTGATACATACAATGTTGAATGGAGGCCTTTGATCAATAACTGAACAAGAAAGGATGCAGGAAAAGTAATAGTTGTTAGCCTAGGTTACCCTAACTATACATATTTCCTAGTTTTAATGTTGAAAAATAATTTTAATCAAATTTTTACATTACAATTTGATATTATGTTTCACTGCTTATTTTAATTTGTTTTATAGGTTTCAGAGTATATCTTTGTGATTCAAGAAAATCAACATTAGAAATTAGGAATTATTTTATTTTTTAAGATCTCTTGTAAATGAATTTTAAGATAACTTTGATTCAAACAATATTTTCAAAATAAGGTAGAAAAACCACTTAAAGAAAGTACAAATTTTATAAAAACTATTTTATACATTATGAATCGATTCATATATCGATTCATGTTTGAAAACCTATACGAATCGATTCTCACATCGATTCATGTTTGAAAACCTATACGAATCGATTCTCACATCGATTCATGAAGAATAATTTTCAAAATTTTTAAAATCGAATGTTGGAATTTTTCTTTGAATCGATTCACCAACTGAAAAATAATTATTTTATTATGGTTTGTTATAACAGTTATAAAAACCCAACTACCTTTCATTTCTTCATAACTTTTACATGATTTTTTCTCATCTTCAAGTGCGAAAATCTCTGATCAAAGTTGAAAACAAGATTTCTCTCTACCTCACAAAAATTCTAAGATCTGATTAAGAAATTCTAAATCAAAGCTTTATTGAATTCATTCTAGTTATTTGAGATTTCATCTCAAACCTGTGGTACTGTATTTCTTAATCTTTCTCATCTTTATTTTTCTATTTGAGATTTCTAGGGATTTAAAAATCTTGTCTAGGCTAACAAGAGCCTATCATAATTCTTGTGTTTGTTTTAAAGTTTAGAAGAGTCTGTTCTTAATTCTTTTACATTAGCAAGAAGCCTGTATAATTTCTTGTGTTTTTATTTTTGAACTGGCCTTTTAGGATCTATTTTCAATCTTAATTATTTCTTAATAAAGTGGTCTTTTAGTTGATGAAAGATTAAGTGGAGTAGACTTGAATTGTGGTTTCAATTCATGTGGAACTATTTTAAAAACTTGTGTCTTTATCTTTACTTTTCTACTCTTACTTTCTAATCTTGCTACACAACTATTAACTTTGTTCTTTACAAATTCACTAATTAACATTATGCTATACTTCTTAATTAAAAAGAATAATTCATAATTTTTGTCAAATATAAAAAGAAGAATTTGTTTCATATAAAGGAGTAAACAATTTCCCCAAAAAGAATAAGGGCAAGATCTGTGATTTTCACTATTTATTATTTTTCTAATCCACCACGGGACATAACAATAGGCATCTAACCTTTGAGTAAGGGAAAAGTTCTAGCCATTTTTTATTACAAATCATCCTGTCCATCCTTTCCCATACATTACTATTCCCATCTCAATGATTTGTCCATGTAAACCATGTACCTATAAGTTTCAAGTCTATCATACCACAACAAAAAAGAACATCTTGAAATTCTATAGCTCCTAGCAAGTTTCCATTATTCTTACTAAGCTTGTCTTCATTATCTAGCATTTGTTTGAAATCTCCAATCAATGACTATGGTAAATTTGTCAACTGATCTTTATCCCTAGCATAATTGTCTTTCAAGAAATTCTTGTAGTGAGAAATTTATATGATTTGTAGCTTCCACTTTTGTGTGAATCTAGTGCTAAGAAGTCTATAATATAGTGACCATAAAGCCAATGATGAAATTAAATTGGATAATGAGTTATACAAACAATCAATCATATCTATCAAAACGTATGCATATAAATCACAAAATTGACATATACCTAAATTAATCAATGTATCCATGTTATCAAATAAAATAAAAAAATAAAGAATAAGAAAGTAGAATAGGAAAAGTGAACTCCTCTCTAACGCTAGTTTGCTATCTATCAAGATTGTAACCTCAATGGGATAGTCGCAAGTATAAATAGGGTAAGAGTAAGGACTTCTCCTTATAGAATCAGGACTAGGCTAACATTCTTATCATCAGTAACCTAGTGAACAAGGCCTACAGAACATGCAACTCATTAACGGTCTAAGCGCATCATAAAAGCCTAATGACAACATAATAAAGAGATTGGACTACAATATGCTCTATATTATTTTTGACATTTTAGTAATCCAAGCCTTAATTAAAATCACTAGACTATGCTAGTCTATAAAATTATTTCAACATTTTCTTACTTGGATAGCATTTTAGGTTTTATAAAACAAAAAATACTCTGGATTACTACATGTGGCCACAACAACAAATGTCAAACTATGAGCCTGATATTATGTAACCAAAATGCTCCAGAATGAGATCATAAGTAGTTAGCAATGTAAAACATTATATTGGATAGGGATACATATGTCAAACACATCAAATACCTACATCTCCTTTTTACTAATCACTATGTGGGATGTGAGATTAAGATTCAATAATCTCACTTTAATAATGGTCCGAACATATCCAAGAGATGCTCAATAGAGATATAATGATCTTAACTCAATATGAGATTAACCCAAAATGTCTTAATATGTATATAAATGTGTGCCACAAGTTTTGAACAAAAAACATGCATAGTTAACTCTATAGCAATACTAAAACAAACATATATATCTCTCCAAAACAACATAAATAAAACCAAAACAAAAAAAGTTTTATAAGATAATTTCCCACTAACTCAATACATTAAAAGACTTACCTAAACCCATGCGGTTTACATGATCATGAAAGATTCCAATAGGTAAGCCTTTGGTTAGTGGGTATGCTAACATAGAATCTATGGTAATATAATCAATGTGAATCTACAACTCACCAATCTTCTTTTTAATAAACAAATATTTGATGTCAAAATGTTTTTGTTTGACTAGAGCTCTTATTATTATAAGAGAAGCTAACAGTAGTAGTATTATCACAATATATGATTAAGGGTCTAAAGATACGTTTAACAACATGAAATCTGGATATCAAATTCCTTAACCATATGGCCTAACAAATAGCTTTATAATAGGCCATATACCTTGCCTCCATAGCTAGGGTGGCTAGGGTAGCTGTGACTGTTTATTTGACACTTTTCCATGAAATAACCCCTCCTCCCATCATGAACACATACCTAGATGTAGATTTCTTATCATCTTGACAGCCTAAAAAATTAGAATCTAGGTAGCCTATAACAACAAGATTACTGGATCTTCTATAAGTGAGCATAAAGTTACCTTATAGGTATCTTATAATTTCTTTGCAACTATCCAATGACTCTATCCATGATTACTCTAATATCTCCCAAGTACATTAATCGTGAAGGTAATATCAAGACATGTGCTAACTTGAGCATATATCAAGCTACCAATAGTAGAAGCATATAGGACCAACTCCATTTTAATCTTTTCTATATTATTATGGGTACACTAGCCTTTTGAAATAGACTCATCTTTTTGGAAAGGTGAAGCACAATAGGAGTATGTAGACATGTTGAACCTACTAAGGGTCCTTTCATTGTAAGCCCTCTGAGACAAACCAAGAACCTCGAGATATATCACAATGAATTTGTATGCTTAAAATGAAAGATGCATTACCAAGATCTTTCATATCAAAATGACTAGATAACATTTATTTTGCCTCAATGAAAAAGTTCATGTCATTGCATGCAAGAAGTATATCATCAACATTAATACAAGGATTATAAATTTGCTCCCAATTGTTTTCATGTAAATACATTGATTAACAGCATCCTCTTTGAAATGAAGAGAAATGATTATTTCATCAAACTTGAAATACCATTGCCAAAGGGCTTGTTTTAGTCCATATATGGACTTCTTTAATTTACACTTAAGGTGTTCTTTTCCCTTTTCTTGGAAACCATCTAGCTATTTTATATACTTATTTTCTGATAATTCACCATTTAGAAAGGCAATTTTTACATTTATCTAGTTAAGCTCTAGATCAAAATGAGCCACCAGAGCCACAACCACTTGAAATGAGTCTTTATCAAAGATTAGTGAGAAAGTCTTCTTATAGTCAATGCCTTTTCTCTGGCTAAAACCTTCACTACAAGCTTGGCCTTATATCTCTCTATTTCAAGTCTACTTTACAACCCAAAATGTGAAAATGCCTTATAATAGACAACAATTCCAATGGAGTTTTGGGCACAAATATACTAAGAACATGATTCGAGATATATTCAGTAGTATTCGATGCATCACCCCATTAAAAACTATGGTAAATTGGAATGGCTAGTCATACATCTACTTTTGAAGGATCTTTCTACACTTTCTCTAGATATATGACCTAAGTGTTATGCCAAAGCATGGAAGATTTTTTATCCAGCTTTTTCCTCTTTCTTTTAATTATGAAATTCATAGAATTTCTAACAACTGACCCAATTCAAGTTCATATAACCCATCAGATAAAGAACCATCACCAATAAAAGTAGACTTATAATATAAAGTAACTTTTTAATTTTTAAATAAATAAGAATAACTGCATTTGTCTAAAGTAATGACCGAAATCAAGTTCCTTTTCATCAAAGGTACACAAATTGTGTCTTTTAATTCTAAAATATGTTTAAAAAATAAAATCAAAACAAGCTACTCCTATGTGATCTATTTTTAACTTTTTAGCTAATCTAACCATTAGCTCTTCATCACTTAGTCTCCTTTTGTATTTGAGTGTCTTTGTCATTCTTTTTACTTAGCCATTTCTTAAACTTACAACAATTAGTTCTTTTGTGCCCAAAATTGTTACAAAATCTGTATTTTATCTTGAACAATGTTTTCTTTGCCTTAAGATGTTGCCCACTTTTATCATCTTTCCCCTTTTTATTACTGGATTTGTCCTTGTTATCCTTGTGATAGGCCCCTTTTTTCATAATCAAAATTTGGTCCATGACCTACAAAATAAACAATCTACATTTTCTCTTTCTTTCTTCTCTCGCTTGACTCACAATAGAAATCATCACATCTCATTTAGAGTCCATTCCCCCTTTTTGGGTATTATTGGAGTTCTTGAGGATGTCAAATTGAGGAGGTAAAGACTCTACAGCATGCCAGATCATATAATTATCACCCAAGGCCACTTTCATAGACATCAATTTATTGTAGTAGTTGACGAGTTTCATGATATGTTCATGTACTCTACTGTCTCCATCATAATTAATCTTTTCAATTAGGGAAAGATAATACTCCTTTTCAACTTTGTCAAACTTTTTAAATTTCTTTCCAATAGAGTCAAGGAAAACCTTGGCATTTTTAATATTAGGAATACTTTTCTTGATGGTTTTGTCCATGGTGTATTTCATAACCATAAGACATACTCTATTTGAATGTGTCCACTTCTCATGAAGTGCCTTATTAGTAGTGGAAGGCTCAACAATTATGGTAGATTCCTCTTTTCTTAATGCCAAGTTCATGTTTGTAATCACCAGATATAGTTTAAAGGATTTGGCCCAGTCCTCAAAATTGTCCTATTAAGAGTTCTCATAGAAGTTCATTGAATAAGCACAGAAGCTGGAGCAATTTCATCAAATATATTTGTTAAGAATATTTATAATGCATATAAAATGCAATCATGCTACATATTTTCTTACAATAAATATACAATTCTCATTTACTTCTTATTCATTGTAATCTCGCCAAAGGGTCCCAAATTACAGTGAATAAGCAAGTCATTTGAAAAAGTATTATATTCCAAATTTTATCACCGATAGGACATTTAAGATTTTAGGATATAATACAAGATTTGAATATTGTGTTTCTAAAATTAACACTGATGTGCATTTAAAATGTTATAACCTCAAAACATAATTAGTTTTATGATAGGTAAGAACTCCATTATAATGACTATATTATAAATAATAATTAATTCTCAAATAACACAGTCTCATAAAAACTTATCCTAGCATGTAACAAAAATAAAATTGAGATTATAATAATTATGTTGCACATCAGCATATGAGAATCATATTAAAAAATTTTCAATAGAAAATTCGAAGAGTATAATATAAAATAAGAAAGTAGAATGGGAAATGTGAACTCCTCTCTAACCTTAGTTTGCCATCTATCAAAATTGCAACCTTAATGAAACAGTTATAGGTACAAATAGGGTGAAGGAAAGGACCTCTCCTTATAGGATCAAAATAGAGCTCGCCTTCCCATAATCAGTGACCTAGTGAACAAGGCCTAGAAAACATAAAACCTATTAATGGTTTAAGTGCTTCATAAAAGCCCAATGACAACATAATAAAGAGACTAGACTACAGCATGCTCTACATTATCTTTGACATTTTAGTAATCCAAGTTTTAATTAAAACCACTGAACTATGCTAGTCCATAAAATTATTTCAATAACTAAAAGTCCAGGCAAGAGTAAAGCCTTCCTAGTGACCTTGCACATTTGATCTCGTATATCTTATAAAACTTTGGGACCTTAGAAAAGTTGAAATGGTCTTTACTAGCTGTAAGGTTTCAGAAAATAGCTACTAGGTTTATGTTTCCTTATATGCTGTTTATATCTTTGAATTGTTAAGGGACAACTTTGACCTTAACAATTCCAAGCAAGTAGATTCATTGTTGAAAAGGAGATTGATAAGGGATAGTCTCTTGGAACCCATCTTCATAGCAGTAAATTTCTTTGTAATTTCAATGATGGCATTAGTTTCTTTCAATATAGTTAATTCACAAAAGTCAACAGATGCACTATTTGAAGGTGAGTGGAAAAAGAAACCTCAGTAGTATCAAGGGGATTAAATAGGCATGTCAACAACTCTAACAAATGTCTGACTATATCCAACATGTTGTTTTCGAAACTCCAAGAACTTAACTTTAGTTGTTTCCTAGACGAGAACCCTTTTTCGTTTTGTAGCATTTACAATCATGTTTTCTTTTCCTAGAATTCTTTATCACTATAATTGGTGAAATCTATTTAAAGCTATCCTGGATCAAGTTAGTGTGCCTTTGTTGCTTATTATGAAGAAAATTCCTAAATGTCATAAGTTGACCTTGTGAATGATTTGAGGGTGCAAATGTGTTTGATTTAACACAAAACTTTATGGAACAATCAAGCATAATGTGGAAGTCCTATGACTCGAATTTGGGAGTGATCCGACTTATGTACTATTTTTTTTGACTTTTCCCTGTTTTAGGCGTATTTATATAATTTTGGCATGATTTGCTTGTCTAGTATAAATAGGAAAGCACATGGCTGCGTTCCTTACATTTTTAGCTTTGTGTCGATATAAGATGGTGCAAAAACACAACCCAAGGTTATGAGAAAATTCCTTATGTCAACTCATAAAAAGTACATCTACTTGTACTATATGGCCTTTTGGCTCAAAATACTCTTTGGAGGGGAAGCATTGGTAGCTTTTTAGAGGCACATTGGGCCCTGTTGGGTGCTTGTTTGGGGTTCATTAGCACTTAGTCTAAAAGTGTTAAGAGTGTATTGGCATGAAGCCTTCTCTACACACTCTAAACTATATAATGAGACATATATTCATAAAAGAAGTTTTCTCTCTCCCTATTCAATTTTCCCTTGCCTGTACGCACTAGAGGCTATTTATGTGAGGCGTTCTTAAGGCTTAACTATTTGATTACTTCAATTTACTTGCTTATATTGCCTTTGGACATATTGTGGATAGGATTTTAATTATATAGCGACAAAATCCATAATGTCCTATCTATTTATCTAAGTGTGGCTTGAATTTGTTAGAAAGCTGACATATTAATCAAAAGTGATAAGCATGAGTTATATGATTTTGATTAGACATTACAAAAATTTTATACTATTTACGATGGTTATATTATTAATATTGTAACGGTTTTAACCTATACAAATATTATTGCGGTGGTTCAGCCAACTGTCATAGAAGTGGCCGCTACAACACATTTTTGTGGCAGTTCCAGTTGACCACTAGCATAACCATCACAAACTTAAAATTTTGTGACGATTGTTAGTTTCATTTTAGTAGGGGTTTTAACTATCATTAAAATATGAAAGAATTTTGAATGTTAATTTAGCAGGGCTTTAATCATCGCCAAAATTTCTAATCTTGACTTAGCAGGGGTTTTAACTGTCACTAAAGTATGTAAGAATGTTGAATGTTAATTTAGCAACGATTTTACCTGTCACTAAAATTTTGAATCTTAACTTAGCAAGGATTTTAACCGTTACTAAAATATTTAAAGGTTTTGAATCTTAATTTAGCAGGGTTTTTAACTGTCACTAATGTATTAACAATTTTGATTTTGTAATCTAGTTGAGGCTTTAACCATTTTTTATTTTAATTTTTATTCCCAGTATTTATTTTCTTTTTAATTTAATTCTTCTTCCCTACTTCAATAATAAAGATTCCAAAACAAAATATAATTCAAAATCAAAGAAATCATATAATTAAGTGGACAAGAATCCAAAATCATTCAATATCATTGACATAAGTTGTAATCCCTATACAAGTTTTGTCATGTGCATTCATAAAATAGAATGATAAATTAAGGTGGTCATTAAAATCAACATCTATTCCCATTTGTCATTTGTCATGTGCAAAATAGAACAAAACTCTGAATAATGCCAAATATTATCTAAACTAATTACATCATCAAAGTCATCACTTTCAGCACTTGCAAAATCCTTGCCATGGACACTAGCATTAGAAGAGTCTTGATTATATTCACTTGCCTTGTCACTTAGCTGAAAATAATAAATACAAACTCAATTAGTCATTTTGCTAAAAATAATATTCTTTCCCATTCAATTTAAAGTTGAAACTAAGAAATAAATTTCTTTACTTGTGTAGAAAAAAATGAGATATTTTTCTTATGAAAAATCTTTTCAGAGTTAAACATCAAAGTGATTGCCAACAAAAACATGTGAAATCTTCCATGATTCATGGAACATAGAAGTTGCATGATCTTAAAGTTATCACATTAATATGTCCTTCTTAATAGCAAAAGCAAGTCAAGAAATTGAAACAAACATTAGACTTTCACAGCAGAAACCATCTTTATCATTAAGCATTTCAAAGAAAACTACCTATTTATGTGACACTTGTGATACAAAAATACGTCACCTTTTATCACATACATCAGTGCATCAAATGCGTCAACACATGGTGATTAGGTGCACATACAGATGCATATGATCTTTTCACAGCACCTTTAGAAAACTATAATGCCTATATTAACTTCTCAGTTTCTAACTACCAAACTTTGCCATTGATTTGATATTTGATTAATGTTATTTGGACAAATTATATAGAAAATCATGGACTTACTAACAGAAAAATAAAGGACTTATAATGGCGACAAACAAATTAAAAAAGAAAAATGACAACCCAAATGACAGCGAAAAGGATAAGTATACCACTCAGCGACCATATTAATTGCAATAACACTGAATTGCAGGAAAAGACAATTCAACAAAGACTGAATTGCAACAACAACTAAAGATTGTTTTTTCTATTTCACCATATTAAAGATTCAACAATTAATTGTAGGAAAAGCATACACTAAATTCAATAACTACACCTAAAAAGGATAAATCACGCACACATAAGAAGATGCAAAATTACCTCAAACTCACAAGGAAGTTGAATTAGCCAGATTTATAAGTGACTTTAATCTGACAAATATTCAATATGCTGTATATAGAAAATACAGAATCATTTAAACATTATAATTTACATAAAGTTAGCTATAGTAATTTGTATCATACCCATGGAGAAACACTGAATGTAGTGCAAAGTGCTGAAGGAACTACCCTTTCTTTTTCTTGGATATAATGCTTTAAAAAGTTCTGTAAAGTACTCCATTGAGATTTAAGAGTATTCACCTCCTCTTGCAGTTGAGAATTTGAGCCAGTTGAATTGTAATATCTGATTCCATTGAAGCATCGAGTAGCACATCCAAATGCTGAAGAAGGACAAGGGCCAAAGCCTAAACCTCTAACTCGACCAGCTTGCCCAATACCTTACCAAGAGCATCATCAGGTGATATAACAGTAGCTTAGGAGACATCTTGTTGACTTAAATATTCATTTATTTTAGCTTGTAAAACCATTTTAATATGTGAGTTTTCAACTAAATCATTTTATAAGAATTTATTTTGTTTTTTTTACCCCATTGTGGCAGCAATTTCATTAACATAAGATCCATCTTTTCTTTTATGAGTGGCATCCCATAGTTCTCCACAACCAACAAGATGACAGGCCTTAACTTCTTATCAGATAAAAAAAAAGTTTAGAAATAAGATAGCACATTCCATAATAATGCTGCAACTTAGCTATAAGTTCTTAAAAAAATTATATTATACCATTGAATGCCTTTTCCTAGCCAAGCTTTTTGAACCACCAACATGTGGGATTGTTTGCTTAGTTCTATTGATAGCATTCCTTTTACACATTTCCTACACAAGTGAAAATTAAAAATTTATATCAATTACACTAGTACATACACAATAA
>JANHAO010019989.1:0-13146 GCA_026873985.1 Saraca asoca
ATTTATAAATATACCCCTATATTTTTATTATTTACACATATGCCCCCGTGTCGGTGTCCTATCTTTTTCGAAAATGCCGTGTCGCTGTATCCGTATCCGCGTGTCCCCGTACCGGTGTCGGTGCTACATAGGATATCATTGTGCTCAATCCATTATCATATTTAATAAGAATAAAAAAAAATTATGCAAAGGTCATTCTGTGATCAACTTGAAACCCAGTCCCATATTAGTACAAGAGTATTTAATCATCTTTCTTTCACCTTTTACAATAGGATATGATAAGAATAATATTTATCTTTCTCATTTTATCTTTAACCTATGTTTATATCATTTAATCTTTAGCAACTGTAATGCCGATTTGTCAATTAAAGTATACCTTTATCATAGTTTATTTAAGTAAAATTTATCATTATCACTTTTCCCTTATTTTATATTTATCATTCCCACCTTTTTTGAGCAATGTAATCTAATCAAATGTTTTTTATTAGACTTAAATAAACAATTTCCAAATCATTTTGTATAACAATGTTGAAGGTTTGGATGGCTTGCTTTATTTCATGTTGTTCATCATTATTTGCTTCAGGGGTAAGGGCAAGCTCATCTAAGTCTCGGTAGAAACAAATGTCAAAAAAGTCTCATCTTCCTATGATATTAAGGACTCCAAAGTTGTTATTGCTTCATGTGGCTCATCAAATTGTTGAGTCTTTTTTACATTTAGCGGTTTAGTTTCTTGATGAGGAGATTTAGATAAAAGTGTAGAATCAAAATTGTCAATGGCTTGCTCTGATGAAATCACACATTGTTATGTGTTTTTTCTAGGGCCATAGTAAGATCATGCAATATTGACGTATATTGATTAACAGTTTCAGTTATCCCATATAGATAGCTCAGCATCTAGAGTGGATGTTCATTGATCCCAAAAGGAAGTATCAAGTAGAATAAGTGTTGATATAGAAATAGATAAGTAGAACACGTAATATTAAAACAAGTAAATATTCAACTTGAACAAGAGTAGGGTTTTCATAAGGTGAGATTTCTGGGAAGGTAGAGGAAGTAGCATCTGCTATGATTGGCTTTGAATGAGATATAGTGTCGATCAGATTTTGATCCTATAAAAGCAATGTAAGTATCCAAAGTCCTAAAGGGTTTAAGGAATGAAATTAATCAAAATACCCATGACTAGACTGTATCTTGAGCAGCTGAAGAAACTAGCTGCAAAGTTGGTTGAGTAGGAGTTTCAGACATAGTATGCTCAAAAACTATACTGCTAGTCTTTTTCAACCTGATGATCCTTTTCTTCTTAGGAGACTTTTCATTCTTTTCTTTGGTTGTTGCCTTTTTTCAACCACCTGGGCGATGGCTAATTCGGATTGGATATGCCTATGATATTTTCTTTTTCAGCACTAGCAGTTCAACATTTAGAAACATAACATTTACTTCATCATATTTATTTAACACTTTTAATTGAATTAGAACATTAAATTAATCATTTCAAACTTCTAAAATATTTTTTGAATTCAAATCTTGAATTTATAATATTTTATATTTTAACTTTCCTCTAACTTTGGACCAAAATGATTCTATTTTGTGTGATCCATCAAGCTTCCATGCATGTTGACAGTTCAACATTTGGAAACATAACATTTATTTCATCTTATTTAATTAACACTTTTAATCACATTAAAACACTAAATTAATTATTTCAAATTTTCAAAATGTTCTTCGAATTCAAATCTTGAATTTATAATATTTTGTATTCTAACTTTCTTTTGACTTTAGAACAAAATGATTCTATTATATATGACCCATTAAGCTTTCATGCATGTTAGTAATAAATTTATTTACAAGCTTCTATTGTGTGTGACCCATTATGCCTGTTAAGATATTAGGCTATATCTCAAGTACAAATTTCTATTAATAAACTAGGTGGAGTTAGCATTGTAAGTGACACTATATACTTTTTAAAAATTTTAAAAATAAAATTACTTAAAATAATTTTTAAAAATAAAAAAAAACTTGTGTAAAATTTACGGGAGCAAATATACATTTTGACCCTTACAATTTCATAGCAACCTAAATTTGCAAGGCATCCGTTACGTTGGAGCCTTCTAATCCAAGATTATCACGAATGATTTTAAGCTGTAAATTATGTATTTGATCCACACCAAGACTTAATTACTAGGTGATTTTCTTTTTTTTTTTCTCAAAAGAGAGGCCCTTGTTCCTCTTATCTTTCAAAATTAATGATGTCCTATTAAAAAAAATGAAAAAAAAATTGTAAGAAACGGGTGTTAAGCGGAGGGGATGGTCAGTTTGATTTTCGAATATGGGACTTGACTAGTAATTTAATAATCTATTTAAAAACGATTTTAAACAGATTGAGCCCTTGTGGACCGGACTAGTCCATGAATCAATCTTTGAAAAAAAAAATCAAAATTCTTAGACTATGTATTCCTACATTACTTATTTTTTTTCTTTAAAAAAAAGTTAAAATCCACCCTACGTAAATTTAAATAGTACATTATTTAAAAATAATTAAATTTATTCCACTTCAACCAAATGTTAAATCTAATTAAATTTAAAACTATTACACGAAAAGAAGAATGAAATCAAAATTTAAAATTATTTTTTAAAATTTTTTTGACTCAAAATGTTTAAAAAAAATTTAGAAGGAAAAAAAAAAAAGCAGACTAGCCCGTGGATTGATTCCATCCATCTTAGGACTGAACTGAATTATGAAAAACTAAACCCATTTAAAATTGTCTTTAAATGAGCTTTACTCATATCCTTACAGATCGGAACTAATCTAATCCAATAGCAATAAAATCTTTTTCAATTTTAGAGTGATTACGTTTTGTCCTCACTTACTTTATAAACTTGAAATTAAAATTTTAAATTATATAAAATCTTATAATTTACCTCCAACATCTATTTAATTATATGAATTTTTATTAATTTTTTGAACAAATATCAAAATATCAGTAGATTTATCACATCATTTTTATATATCATTTTTATGTTATAATTAATAAAAATTAAATTAAATATATAAAATTTTAATTAAATACATAATATTATGATTTGTATTCCTTCTTTTTAATGGTTTTAAGATTTTTTTTTTTTCCTTTTTATCGGCCACCCGCCTTCTTTAAGCTTTAATATTCTGGAAGTCAAACAAAAACACCCAAGGTGGAGAGAATAGAAGGTTTTAAGTACACGTTTCACTATTTCATTTCTCTCACAGATAAATAAAAACGGTCACGTTTTTATGAAGGATAATTTTCTAGAATTTGACATTTTTTTGGAAGCATATAAATCTGTCAAAGCCTTCTCGGGCTTACAAGATTTTATTTTACTTTTTAGGATCCATTTGGTGCATTCTACAAAATAAACTTAATAATATAAGTGAATATTACCATATTTTAATGTGTTTAGATTTTATATAAGATAGTATAATGTAATTTGATCCACTCATCTAATGCAATTAATACAGAATAAATTAATAATTTCTTTTGGATCTATTATAACAAAATAAGATTAGAATAAAATTTATATTCTCACTTGTTGGGAAAAAAATACTAAGATATATCATAGTGAAAGTATTAAATTACTTAGATCACTTTTTTGACCTTGTGCAATTAAATATATCCAACACAAAATTATCTTTAAAAAATTAAATTAAAAGACCAATAATTTTTAACGTAAAAAACCCCTCAATATGAAAGTAAAAATCACAAGATCTAATCCAGTAAAAAAAAATTTCACTAATAAATAATTAATGAGTATAATAACATTTTTCTAGAAATTCTAGAAAATAACCTAGATAAAACTCTTCACAAAAATAGGTGAAATCTTTGCATAATAATCCTAACCAATTATTGTGTAAAATTAGCCAGTATAAAAAAAAGAAAAATTTAAGATAACATATACACTATACTATCCAAACTATTGGGAGCAACATACTCAAATTTTATACAATTCAGAGTAAATTTTGTTATCAATCTTCTGATAGGTGAAAACTAATGCAATTTTTCTCTTTGACCCTTTGGCCCATAACTTCCTAATTTTTCTTTTTTCTCACACTTGTGGATTCAAACCAAGTTAATACATATACATATACAAAACCTTATTGCAAAAGGATCAAGAAACCTTGTTTTATTAAAATTCCTTTTTCTTTTTTTCTTTTATTATTATTCATCATTTATGCAAATATAAAAAGCATGTGGGCCCACTTAAAGGCACCCATCGATAAATCTCCCCTTTCCAATTAAGTGGAGCACAATGCCAAGCCTGTTTTCTCTTTGCAAGTGATCGGTTTTTGTGCGGTCCAAACCTGTATCATCATATATGAATCATTATCATTAATGTAGATTTTCTCAAATGTCAATTGCTTTATCTCTAACGCTTCCAATATCCAATGATATTGTACCTTACTGTGCTTTGACCTTGAATGAAGAGTCAGATTCTTATTGAGATGAATTGCATTTTGACTATCACAATGCAAAACATGCTTCTATTGCTTCAAGCCCAACTCTTATAGGAATTTCTACATCTACAAGAGTTTTTTATATGCTTCTGTAATAGTAATGTATTTACCTTCTATGGAAGACAATGCAACACATTTTTGCAACTTTAATTGCCAAGACAAAGCTCCCCATGAAAAAATCATCATGTATTCAAAAGTAAACTTTTTAAAGTCGACATAATCAATCATGTATACATCTATGACACCATCTAACACAGGCTTATTAGTATCAAAATATAAACAAATTCAAGAAGTACCTCTAAAATATCATAACATCCACTTGACTACTTGCTAGTGTTCTTTATTAGGATTAAAGAGAAATCTGCTTGCAACATCAATTGTATGGGCAAATTCAGCTTTGTGCATACCATAAAATACATGAAACTGCCAACTGTAGATGCATAAGAGTATATACTCATCATAATTTATTTTATTTCTACAATATTTTCTTGTATCAAATATAAATATGAAATTTAGTGTCTGTTTCATTCCTAATCATATCAAACATAATTAAGATTTTATCTATCATTCAAGAACTTAACATGAATATCAAACATAATTAAGATTTTAGCAACTATTCAAGAACATAACATGCAGGCCAGCATGGTGAAGGGTTTGAGAAGGATAATCAAACTAGTTTCCTAGCCTTCTTCGCGTCCATTTTTTCTAGGTTCTCCTCCAGTTAGGCCTGCAAATCCTTTGAAGATGTAAAGACTGCTCATAAATCAAAATTTGCAATTTATACTAAAAAGACTATTGCTTAACAATACAATTTTCAGCATTTTGAACTGAATCAGAAAGTTCTATCAGTAATATTTGTGTATATCAAATTCTCTTGTATAATTAAAGTGCATATTTGTACATCAATCTCTTGCAAAACAAGATTGGTGCTTTACACTGTATAATAGAAAATTACGGTCAAAGAATGTTTGGAATATTATTGTATATTTATTTCTATAAATATTATTTTATTGAGCATGATGCATACCACTTGCAAGTTTGGAATCGTTCTCTCTTTTGTGCAGAAAAGATTATATTTATTACAGAAATGGAAAGGGATTTGCTCTCTTATATACAATATATATATATATATATGCTATTAGCAAATTTTATATAAAAAACCTTCATATTTTTAACTATTTTCGAAACAATTTATAATTTTTTAATAAAAAGTGACAAATTTTTTAGAAACAATTGTAACTTTAATTTTACTATATTGTATTTTTTTGTGTGTTTATTATATATAAAATACATACAAAATAGTGAATTTTATGACAAAAAATTGTGAAAATTATAAAAAAAATTACAGATTTTCTGAAAACTCAAGAAAATAAAAAATAAAAAGCGCATGGAATCATTACCTAATTCGGAAAGGTTTCCCAAACAGCTCGTATCAGTTATAACTATATATATATATATATAACTATTTAGATTTATTTTTTTTTACAACAATGCCAGAAAGATACGAATATATAATATATAATATCGTATAATTATTCAAGTATTTTGTCCACTTTATTTTTGGGACCCAATATATATTTTTTAAAAATATGATGTGTAATTAGCCACTTAATATATATTTAATATTTAGATTAAACATAAAACACTTGAAAAGAAAAGTCAGAAAAAACACCTATAGATATCATTACATCCTTAAAGATGCCGGCATCCTTATGCTATTATAACTATCATATTTAAGCAAGATGATGGAGTATCCTAAAATATTAGAGGTAAGGAAAAATCAATGTAAATATAAATAATTACAAATTGAGAAAAAGTCAAAATTTCAATTTGCTAAAATGTATTTTTAGTCTCTTAACTTTGACATAAATTTCATTCTTGTCTCCTGAGAATTTATTTGAACAATTTTATCTTTTAAGTCTTTGAAAGCACACAATGTCACTTATAATACTAGTTACATTTAGTTTATTAACAAAAATTTTTACATGACTATTAATTTAGCTTCCTATTTGGCACAAAACAAGTTTTCAACATGTAATAGAGCACTAAAACATTGTTTTCCCTCTAAAAAACAAATAAATTAATTTTGTTTTATGTTTTCAAAATAGATTAACAGACTAATTTTTTTCTTTTAATATGTTTTGATCATTTATCATGCATCCAATTTATTTTATATCAGTTAGGAAATCAGGTTATGTCTCAAGTAAGAATTTTTCCAAATAAACCGGCCAAAATTAACATGATGAGTGACAATGTATACTTTTTAAAAATTAAGGGAAAAAATTATTCAAAATAATTCTTAAAGGAGAAAAATAAAACTTGCGTGAAAGTTATGAAACCAAATATGTATTTTGTCTATTACAATTTCATAGCAACTTAAATTTGCACGGCATCAGTTACGCTGGAGCCTTCTGATCCATGATCAAGATTGTTTTTAAGCTATAAATTTTGTATTTGATTTACACCAAAACCTAATTACTAGGTGATTTCATATTTTTCTTAAAGAGAGGTCCTTGTTGCTCTTTTTTCATAGGAATTTATTAGTAATTTGGTGATTCATTTAAAAACAGGCTCAAACAAGTTGAGTTTATATGGATTGGGCTAGCCTGTAGACTAATCTTTTAAAAAAAAAAAAAAAATTCTTAGATTAAATGTTCCTATATTACTTACCTTTTAAAAAATAAAATTAGAATCCACTCTATTTAGATCCAAATGATATATTGTTTTAAAATAATTAAACTCACGTCACTTAAATCCAAATGTCAAACCCTATTAAATTTAAATTAATTATACAAAAAGAAAAAAAAAAGGGAAATTCAAGTTGAAATTTTTATTTTATTTTGACTCAAAATGTTTAAAAAAAATTAAAGAAAAAATAAAATAAAAGCTAGTTGGCCCACAGATTAATCTAGTCCATCTAAGGATCAGATAAGAACATTAAAAACTAAGCCCATTAAAAAGTGATCCAAAATAAGTTTGACCTATTTTGATACATATCAGTGTGAATCAGACCCAATCTAGTCCATTAGCAAGAAATATTTTTCACTTTAGTGGTTGGATTTTGTCCCCACTTACTTTATAAACTTGAAATTAAAGTTTTAAATTATACAAAATCTTATAATTAACATCCAACATCTATTTAATTAATTATTTTATTTAACTACATTACTCTTTTATGAACTATTTGAACAAGTATCAAAATATCAATATATTGTGATTTATCACATCATTTTCACATATAATGTCTATATTATATAATTAATGAAAAATAAATTATATATGAAATTTTATTAAATACATGAAAATAAATTTGAAATTATTTTTTAAAAATATCATAATAAATTAACATAAAATAATATTATGATTCGTTCTCTCTTTTTTTTTAATGGTCTTAGAGATTTTTTTTTTTTTTTTATCTGCCACACGCCTTCTTTTAGATTTAATATTTGATAAATCCAAATTTTTCAGACCCGTAAAATGAAAAAGCAAGTGACAAGAGTCGGGATTCCGAAAAGTACTCTGACAGTCAAGTCAATAACCTTATGAGATAAGTTAAAAAATAAGAATGAGGATAAAGCCCCCTGTCAAGGGTGCATATATTACTTTATATAGAGTAGTGATGTATAAACTAGTATTTTAGGGTTGAGCCCGTGTAATCGGTTCTTAACCCAATTGAACGATTATGACCTTGAGTGATTTTTAGATTGTTACCTTAAGTGCTTTGCTTGTTATAGACCGTTGTAGGTTATCTTATTAAACTTGAACCTACTTGGTTGTCTTATGGGCTAGTCGATCGATCATAGTCCAAAATATATTTATTTTGGACTCCCCGAGTGAGGTTTGTCAAGCACACACTAGGAAATTATTAAGCTCAATTGGAATTATGAGCGTTCCTAATAGTTTGAGTATTGATCATCCCATGTTTAGAGCTTAGAGGTTCAAATGTATGCTTATAGCTAATAGTTTGAATTTTGGGAGATCTGTTTGAGGCTTAGCAAAGTATTGAGGAGCCTTTTGGGCTTGTCTTATGTCGAGGGGGTCACTCGACTTAAATTTGATATTGAAAGAGCTGCTTAGGCTATATTTAATGACGATGAGGTCGCTTAACTTGACTTGGTACTGAAGGAATCGTGCAAGCTAGATTTAATGTTGAGGTTACTTGACCTGAATTTAATATCAAAGGAGCCACTTGGGCTTTACAGTACCAAAGGAACTGCTTGGGTCTAATATAGCACTGAAAGAACTACTTAGATTTGACTTAATATCAAGGGAGCTGCTCGGGCCTGATATAGCACCAAAGAAGCTGCTTAGGTGTTTTTTAGTACTAAGAGAACTGCTTGAGTTTGACATAATTACTAAGAAAGCTACACAGGTCTAACATGGTAACTATGGAGTTGCTCGAGTTTGAGATGGTATCGAGGGAGTTACTCTGATTTTACTTAATGTTAAGAGGGCTGCTCAAATTTGACTTAATATCATGAGAATTGCTCGAGCTTGATATGTCACAAAAGGGATTGCTTAGATTTGACTTAATGCAGAGGAAGCTAGTCGGGCTTGATATGTCACTAAAGGGATTGCTCATACTTGAATTAATATCAAGTGACTGCTCAGATTTAACTTAATGTTGAGAGGACTACTCAAATTTAACTTAATGCCAAAGGAGTTGCTCAAGCTTTATATGTCAATAAGGGGATTACTCAGTTTGATTTAATGCTGAGGCAGCTGCTCAAGCTTAATATGACACCAAGGGGACTGCTTGGATTTGACTTAATTTTAAGGGAATTGCTCAAATTTGACTTAATGCTGATAGAGCTGCTTAGGCTTGATATGTCATTGAGGGAACTACTTAGGTTTGACTAAATGCCAAGGGAGTTGCTTAGGCTTGATATGGCACCAAGAGGACTGCTCAGATTTAACTTAATGCCAAGAAAGCTACTCAGGCTTGATCTTAAGCTCATTTCTCAATCTTTTTATTTTTCTACTTCTTCTTGCTTTTTTCTTCCTTTCCTTTTATCTATTGGACATGTAGTTCACTTTCTTAAATCTTATACCACTTTTTAGTTTTTGGCTCTATGACTTATGTGAGCTCCCTTTGCTTAAATTGATTAATCTTGGCCAAGAGAATCTACATAGTGAGTAAAGCTAGCTACTATGTTTACATGGGCAAGTTCCTTGGTTTTGGGTGGATGTCAAGCTTTTCTTATAGGTTGTAGAGTCAATCATGTTTTGGACTCTTGGACGAATCAGCTGATGTAGCAACCCATATTTTTTGGAATGAATATTGAACTTTACAAGTTTTTATTCCTTCACATATAAAGACACCAATGAATTAGTATAGGAATGTGTGAACATGTCACACCAATTTTCAATAACAAATTGTAGTAATAAGCATAACATAATTCTTTAAGCCATATTATGTGTGCTTATTATGTCCTGTGTAAAAGATAATTTCAAGAGTAGTAAGAAAGATTATCATAGAAGTAATTCTCATGCATACTAAGCATCTTTAAGGGCCTCAATTAGCATATTGCAAATTATAATAAAAGTTTATAGAAACATTAGCTAGTTTAGACCTTCGTATAAATGCCAACAGATGCTAGATAATTGGGTCTCATGCTCTAGAAGCAACTTTCTCTCATTTTCATCAATAATTATGACTATGGTGACTACCACATACTTTTTAACTAAGGAAGTGGTAGTGTTATAGCCTATCAAAAGCACTAATCTCAGTGAAGAACAATTTACCATTGGCAAATTAAAGTTTTTATATTTCTAATAACAATAATTAGCATATAGAGGGTATCTAATCAAAATTTAACTAAAATTAAGGTTCACTCGAGTAAGCAAATTTATGCTACAACCAATGTATTGCCTTACACCATAGATGGATGTATGTATTAATTTATGGTGTATCATAAAGGTTGGTAGCTTCTTGGTATTATAAGGTAACTATATGTTGTTTAAACTTTTAATTACACATACTACCTATAATGGCTTAAAGCTACTCTATCAAAATTTCTTGTAAAGGTACGAGACTAATAGCACCATTTCGTCTATGCTTTTGGTGTTTTGTGGTCAACCCATATACAACCAATCTTTATCATAATTTCTACATTTCTTTCATAGGGAATCATTTTTACACTACCTTCATATTCCTTTCTTTTGTTAAACCCCTTTCTAACTACTTGTTTTCTTTTACCACCTTATTTAACTTGGTTTCAAGCTTTGTAAGACTGCCTCTTGTAGTCTTATGTATGTACAATGAAGAAGCCGTTATACATGAATAATCATTTTCATGCAAGTTACTATAGCAAATATGCAAGAACTATAATGGATCAATTTGCATCACTCAAGCAAATGAGTTTGTCTCTCGTGAAAGTTACATATGGATTGAAAAACTTGAAAACAATAAATAAATGAACCTTAGAAGGTCAATCCTAGCCTTTAGCTCTAAGTAAAGTAACTATCCAAACTCTTTCTTCATTGGAAAATATATTCTGGTTTAGAGGAATGTCCAACAAGGCATTCTATTTTTCAACAAGGAAATTATATTCACCTAAACTTTGTTTCTAGGACTCTAGTTCTTAGTGGATAAATATGAGATGTTTGTGTTCATCTTCTTTATTTATTTATTTATTTATTTATTTGCCATGATGCTCGAGATTAATAAACAAGTAGATGGGCTCTTATGTATGATGCAAAACCACTTAAAGGCTAATTGTATTGTGAGCAATCAAGACTAATTCATGCTAGACAAAGGTTTGGTTTGTAAGAAGGAAGGTGCTTCAATCAAGAATTTTATCAAACACCCAATGCGTGACTCAAATTCAAATACGAAGTAATCAAATTATGTGTGATGATCAACAAGAAAATATCACAAAATCAAGTCCTCACTTAATTACAATAGTAGATTTAGTTATGTGTATGTCATGTTTGAATTTAAGATTTAGTAAATTGTATCTTCGACGATGTAGCATAAGTGGGAACACAATTTCCTAAGAATCTTTCACTTTGATTGTTAAGGAGACTTTTCATATTGCGAAATGAAATTTGAATTCTTTGAGAATTCCATCTGCATCAATCTCTAGCTCCACTTAGGAAGAACATCATGCCAAACTAAAAGCTTTGTTGCTAGTCTGAACAATCTTGCACCTAATTATGCAAAGTTTGATCTATCTTGTTTTATTTGATATATGATCTATGAAGGTGCATTTCATAGTTAATATTTTTGAAATAGATGTCAATGATGGTTTCCCTTCCAAAATGAAGGTAGACTCTCTCCTTCCAATGATTAATCCACATCTTTACTTTAAATCTCTCCGATGAAGAATTCATGGAGTTTCTTTACTTTGCCTTCATTGTTATGGCTATCTCAAAGAATTTGGGAAGTTGAATTTTTGATCTATCATGATCTAATCTGGGGTTGTGTTGTTGAAATTCATCATTATTTTTGTGTTTTTTTGTGGAATTTGATTGAGTATTTTTCCCTTTCTCTTGCAATGATCCTTTGCAGAAAACGAGATCTAAGCCAAACAAAAACAAGATCGATGATATATTGAAAGTCATAAACAACACCAATGATAAATCTAAATTTTTTGGATCTATAAAATGAGAAAATAAATGATCGGAGTTGGAGTTACTAAAAGTACTCTAAGAGTAAATCAGTAACCTTGTGAAAGAAGGTAAAAAATAAGAATAAAAGTGAAGCCTCCTATTAAGGGTGCATATCTTAATTTATATAGAGAAGTGATGTATAAATTAATATTTTGGGGTCGAGTCTATTCAATCTATTTTTAATCCAATCAAACGGTCATGGCTCCAAGTGGTTTTTAGACTACTACCTTTAAACGGGATGCTCATTACATACTGTTGTATGTCACTTTATTAGATCTGAACCTATTTAACTATTTTCTAGACTAATCGACAGATCATAACTCAAAACATATCTATTTTGAGTTATATCAATATTCTTGAAGTCAAACAAAAACCAACAAGATAGAGGGACTCAAAGGTTTTAACTCCACATTGTACTATTTAATTTCTCTCATAGGCAGATTTTAAAAAAAAAATCATGTTTTATAAAGGATAGTCTTCTAGAATTTGACTTTTTTTTTTTTGGAAGCATATAAAACTATTAAAGCCTTGTCAAGCTTACAAGATTTTGTTTTACTCTTAGGGTCCATGAGCATCATATAAGAGAGATATAATAGTATAAGCAAATACTATCATATTGTAACAGATGTTTAAAATTTACACAAGATAATATAATATAATTCAATTCACTTATCTTATACAATCTAACACAGGATAAATTGATTATCTCCCTTTGAATTTATTATAACAAGATACAATTAGAGTAAAATTTATATTCACACTCTATCTTTAACCTATGTTTATATTATTTAATATGTTGTAACCATGACTTCAGCTATATCAATTAAAGTATACATCTATAATAGTTTATCAAAGTAAAGTTTATCATTCATGCTTCACATTTAACCTATATTTATCATTCTTACCTTTTTAAACGACATAATCAAATCAATTATTTTTTGTTAGACTTTTTATGCTTCTCTTATTATTATTATTATTATTATTATTATTATTATTATTATTATTATTATTATTATTATTATTATTATTATTATTATTATTTATTT
>JANHAO010019990.1:0-13011 GCA_026873985.1 Saraca asoca
TAATGAATGTAACTCCTCCTTCCTCTATAAATAGGTTTGCCTTGTTAGAAGGGGGAGAGGCCAACTCTATAAATAGTAACTCTTACATTAATAGAATCTCCACCGTGGACGTAGGGTCCGGTGCCACCCAGATTTAGCCGAACCACGTTAAACTCACCGTCTCTTCACCCCTCTTCCTCTCGGCCTATCTTCTTCTGCACTTCAGAAGTAGCATTGGATTCCTGAACTCTTCTTGGTTGGCTAAAATTTGGGTCTCCTGCATGAATCAAATTTCACCATCAACACCTAGCAAATTTAGGAACAATAAAGATAAATTTTGCACCTACCACAATGAGGTCAGACATAACACCTCAGAATGTTGGGCATTAAAGGACACGATAGAGGACATCATCAAAAGAGGGAACCTATAAGGGTATGTGGTGTGACCTACAGAGCAACGATCTCATCCTCAACAAAACCCCCAACTAAGAGCAAAGAGCTTCAGTTCAAATCATATATTGATAATGTAATTTAGTTTTCCTATTTTTTGTCCTTATTTATGTATAATTTTGTGTTGCTAATTGTAATATATGAGTCAAATTGCCAGCATTCTGAGCTAAGGCCCCCCAGAGCTCATTCCAGAGATGAATTGACGAACAATTGCCAGCGTAGTTATGTGCTTGCTAAGGTGCAAAGGCACAATTAAACACTCAAAATCCAATGCAACCAAGAGCTCATTGTGGTGTGGAGGCACTATTAAACACTCAAAATCCAACACAGCCAAAAGCTTGCTAAGGTGCGGAGGCACTACTAAACACTTGAAAT
The DNA here is from genome assembly GCA_026873985.1 of Saraca asoca. Classification (NCBI taxonomy): domain Eukaryota; kingdom Viridiplantae; phylum Streptophyta; class Magnoliopsida; order Fabales; family Fabaceae; genus Saraca; species Saraca asoca. The sequence goes on from JANHAO010019990.1 coordinate 805, forward strand.
CTGACAAAGAGCCAAAAGCTTACATGGGCGCAAGAATGCTATAAGCTTATCACAGCTCTCATGCAAACCAATACTCTTAGCTCACTAGCAAAATCCTTCCAAGCCCAGCTTGCATACGACCTATCCGAATCTTGCTTATTATTGATCAAGGCAACCGTATGCTAAAGTTCATTACACAAAAGTTGCAGCTGATTGGCCAAACAAGCATTTCATTGATTTATAGCAATTTACATCATCATAAAAAATGGATAAAAACATCCAATACAACATCCAAGGGCTATACAAAGAAACTCATTCACTAAAGGCCTCATTTAATAAGGTAAATTTACACTGATGAGGGAAATACAGAAACAAAAGCCAAAAGAGCCTAAAGCTGTAATTGAAAGTAGAAAGTCAGCCATTAAGAGATGAACTCCTATTAGCAGGAAGACCAGTAAGCCCAATTGCTCCTGCTTGTATCCATCCTAAGCCAACGGTTCCTCCCGGACCAGACCCAATGTAATTCAAAAAGGAGCCAGGAGTCTGGCTGGTAAGGCTGGAAATCACGGTAAGGCCATGAAGAAATAATTCAAGATCTGCACAAGATCTCCCTCATGGCTAGCATAAAAAGCTATGCATGGGAGTCACATGCAGTAGGCCATACACGCCTCAGAAGGCTCTGTCAGAAGTCGAACTATCACAAAGATGGGGGACTTAACTATAATACCCCTTAGAGCACTCTACTAAGAAACCTAAAGAGCTTCACAAATGTTATATAGACTTGTTAGGTCTGCTGAAAGATCCAAAGGGTAATTGGCTGCCCCCTTAGAGCATTCATGCTCAGAGAGAAGTATAATTTGGTTTAGGTGAAGTGAAACTTAAAGTGATAACATGATAGACTGAGCATTGAAGACTTTGACTACGAAGACCCTTCCAGAATGAATTACAACTGCCATTCTGCTTTGACTAAGAAGACCCTTCCATAATGAATTACAACTCCTAATCTGTAAAGTGAACTAAGAGTTGGGGGGCTAGTGCTATTAGTTGTCATCAGTAGAAATTGGTATTATACAGTGGGCGGGCAAAAGCCCCTAAAAAAGTTGAACCCCATTGAGAGATGAGCTCACCAGATTGTTGTGCAAAAACCTTTAGCTCGTTGAAGACCCAAGCTCATTGGCTAAATCAATTCAAGGTCATGAAGCAGCAATAGTCTCAACATACTAGCTCCAGGATGTATCCTCGTCCAACTAGTAGCTCATTGCAATGAGCATACGGCCAACAAGCAACTTGTATCGCCATTTTGCAAATACAGCCATCGAGTCCCACTTGTAGAAAGTAACCTGCAGAAGCTAGTCTCTGGTACCCTAAGTAGTCTTGTACATTTAATATTTGATATAAAAAATATAGAATTAATTTAGTTCCATTTGTACCCCTCCATGCTTCTATAAATAGGGGCTAGAGTCATTGTAAAAAAAGGAGAGCATATGAGAGAATACTAGTAGAAACTCTACTAGAACCCATAGCAAAATTCTGTAAACATTCTTTTACACTAATAAAACACCTCCATGGACGTAGGGTCTGGTGCCGCTCAGATTTAGCTGAACCACGTTAACTCCTATGTATTTCTCTCTTCCCCCTTTTTTTCTTGCCATTCAGCACCCTTTTATCACCTCAATAATCAGGAAACAACTTGGGTCCCCAAAGAACCCCCTCCATTGGCCAGATTTGGATCTAACCAAAATCCACTGTCAACACATGATATGTAGTAATTTAATAAAATTATTTTATAAAATATTTTGAAAGTTTTGAAAATAATTATAATCCTTTCTAAAAATTTTAATTCATCAAATTTTGGATCTTTTGTCTGGCTAAACAAATACTAACCACTGAAAGCTAATCAAGAGCCCATGCACTTGATAGCAAACATATGTGTATATATATATACTGAGGAGCCTCTTTTAATTAAGATATCCTCTATGAATTCATTAACTTGAAAATGCTAACGTATAGATTAGTACAACCTAAGTACTCAATGAGCAAAAAAGTTCAATCCATCTTTGGGTTTAAAATAGTTTTAGGTCATACACATATATGTAATTCATATGATAACCATATATGCATTCACTTGGATATCTAATTATCTTTATCATTATAATCTTAAACAATTTCCTTCTACATGATCATGCATAACTCATAATCTCATTTTATCTCTAATCATAACTTAAATCAATCTTTCACATCAAATCTATCTTACAATCTGGGCTGTCACCAATTTAATTAAAGGCTATCACAAGATAGTATAAGGTGGGATTCTTAGGTTAGGTAGTACACTACTGTATGAGGTGACTTCTTTTAAAGTCAACTCTAGGATTTGTTGATCAACTAGCACCTACACTAGAAGGACTACCTTAGTAGCTAGCATGATTATTGTGGTTAAGTAAGATACAGTCAAACAAATCATACTGGCACAGTGGGTCGAAGGAAAGAACGATGATTGGAAAGTTATATGCCCCCAACAACATATTTTATAAGGATGCATGCCCTTTAAAATACATATTTAATACATTGTGCCATCTTGCATTGCACCTTAGTCAACTATCCCTAATGATTGAAAGAAATAATATTTATTTCCTAGTGCGCATAGGTTTTCCAAATCCCACTTAACAATGCGTCAATTCCCATACACAAAACATCTCTTAATTATTTGTTTACTTTTAGAGTTTTCCCTTGGAAATCATATTTTCTACCCAAGAAAATCTAATTACTCTATTCTTTCTAAGTTTCTATAGAAATCTATCTTTTCTAATGCAAGTTAAATGCATATGAAATTTCTCATAAAATTTATGAAATAAAATTCATTTAATGTAATTTTTTTTCTCTAAAAAAATATTTTTAATTCTTGAAAAACATATTGTATGTGTAAAATGTATAAATTAGAATAAATCAAAATAAAATAAAATTTTAAAATAATAATATAATTATAAAATAAATTATATTTTTGAAAATTACATTTTCAAAGACAAACTCATGAAAATCTAAAATGATATTTTGAAGAGATTAAACTTAAAATTATAATAGAATAAAATTTTATCAAAATTCTCAAAATTTATGTGATCTGAAGGTCTTAGAACATATGCAATTAAGAACTAATGAAATAGTGTTCTTGAAATCATACATAGCTGGGTTCCTATGAACTCACAACTAGAACTCAGTTCTAAGTTTATATTAAATCTACCCACATAGTCAACTATTAAATCAATCATAACATGTAAAATGAACATCAATCACATTCCTAATTTCTAGCTCAATCTAAAGCCCCATTGGTAATTCTCTTCATGATCTTATTCTTCAATTCTTGTAACATCAACATATCCAGCCTCATCTTGCTTCTATTCATAATCCTATATTTGTGGGTCTAAAATTGTTCAAACATCTTTTCATAATTTCCATTAAGTAATTTCTTAGATCTAATTACCCACTTCCTAATACATAAAAAACATTTGGATAATTTGAAAATGATAACTCTACCCAAATGGTATAAAATGCCCCTCACCTATTTAGGGGAAATTTTTCATTCTTTGGTCATAAGCCTAATTTATATTGTGACATTTTATTGCAACTTGAGCAAAATTCACCAGATAAAATTATAACAAAATATAAAGATAAGATGAATTCAATTTTTTTTTGGTATGATCAGATTACTTCAAATTTGTTTTTTGGATCATGAATGCACTGAGACTTCCTTTCAATAAGGTTTTCGCTCTAGGTGACCGCCTAATTACACTAGGATTCTATTATCTCAAATTTCGTACATTAGGTTTTGTCTAACCTGACACCAGCCAGTCAATTGGCCTTAAGGACACACTCGACCAGTTGGTCCATCCTTAGGATCCAATCAATCATCCTTCTAGCTAGCTTACTAGTCCCATATTTGAGTCTAGTTAGGTTAACCCTATAGGTGTTACATTTAAATCATGAAATGATGATAAAACAAATCAATAATTTTAGGCTCTATGAATATTTTGTAAATCACGATATTTATGAAAAATTATTGAGAGTATGAAATTGAAAATATTTATGGAATTCATGGGAGATGTAATATTTATAAAATTATAGAAATCATGGAAATTGTAAAATTTAGGAAAAACTTATGAAAATTACAAAAAGGCATGTTGTTTCTGTAAATTCATGAAAATACATTAAAAGTGTGAAAAACATGAAAAAGTCAGGTTTTTGAAAATATCTTACTAAAACTAGGTTCTAACCCGATGCCAAACTATGAGCTAAGCCTACCCACACATAAGTATAATCAATCAAAAATCATAAGTAGTCATTCAACACATACATCTTAATTTCTATACTATGCTATGTTCATGCCCTTTTTATCATGTGATCATTCATAATTTTCTAATATGATCTATAATTCTTTTCATATCTAGACTATACACTAGATTCTTTCAAAATCATAGCATATTTTTGAAACTTTTTCATATTCAATTCAAAACTTAGATCCTTTTTAATTTTACATTTGTCATTATCCTTAATATAATTCTAGTCTCCCACTTCTCAATACATCAAAAACATTTGGCTAATTTGAAAATATAACTTTATATGAAAAGGAAGTTAGAAGGGTCCTACTCACCTAGTATAGAGAATCTTCCTGAATATTTCTAAATCATCAAATCAAATGGTTATAAGGATTAAGTTGTAACCTAAGTGAAATCTCATAAAATATACAAAATGCACCGATTAAAGCTAATATTTAGCAAAGAAGAGATGAAATTAACTTGTTTTATTTTTTAATCTGATTAATTTACCTTAATTTGTCCAATTCAAACCGATGATGTGGAAAGACCTTCACCCAATAAGGTTTCAGCTACTAGGGACTTTTTGGCCACACTAAGATTCTAATTTCTCAAATCCTATGTGTCCAACGTTTTGTCTAACCTAATGGCAATTAGTTGACTAGCCTAACCAGTCAGCCCACACTTGAGTGTCAACCCTTCAGCCCTCGTGCTATCCCACTGGGCTTGTACCTGAGTCCAATCAGGTTAGGGTGTCAACCCTTTAGCTTTTGTGCTATCCTACCAAGCTTGTACCTGAGTCCAATCAGGTTAATCCTATAAAGGTGTTATAAGTAGCCATGTAAACTTGTCATATAGAAATATACGGTAAAGTAATGTATAATCTCTTGTGTATTGTGAACTAAAATATATCAACAAAATTATAGTTGGATGTGATGGCAAAATAATTTAATTTGCATTTCTCTTTTGTATTAGAGGAGTATTGTATAATTTTATTAGTCTTACTACTATTAATAATATAAGTGTACGATAATGTAATAAATTTAAACTTGTGAATGAGTGTTTAATAATTTAGAGACTGTTATTGTTAAATCAAATATACACTAAATTAGTTATAAATTCCTACCATAGTATGCAACATAGAAGAATTACTATGTATGATTAATTGATATATTAATGTATGGAAATAGATTGTATATATGTGAAGGTTGGTGTAGGTATCTGGTAAGTGTTCTTCATGCCAATCACAATCAGTATAGGTTAGGTTGTGACATAGCCCAATCATATTGAAGGGCCTATCAAACTATTCACATGTCACATACTCAATATCCTAACTATGTGGAAAGTGGTGATTATCAACATCACTAACCAAGGTGACCTATGTACTGATCTACCTATCATGAACATACATAATAGGAAACGAGAATATACATGACAAGAAAATAGGTTAGTGGTAAGCATATACCAATGTACTCAAGATAGTGTTAAAATAACCAAAATAGAATCATGATGGATGTAGAATCAAGGGTGTGGTTATAGTAGGGATGCCCTTAAGGACTCTAGTAAGGCATTTTCCTCTTTCTTATGCCTCCCATCCATCCTTATCCTACTCCCTTCATCAGCCTTATCCTTCTCCTAAAATATTTACAATCCTCTAACTAAGGCAACCTTAGGCTTATCAAAAGCCACTTCATGGGAAATTATATGGGACTTCTCATTTCATAATGCTCTACCCAAAGGCTATGCTTTTCATGCTTGATGATGCAAAAACAATTAATTGCAAAAGTATGGTTACACTACTCAAAGTTATATTAATCCTATTTGCTAAACTTTTACATACTAAAATGTTTGCTCACTAAGTAAGGAGCAAAATGGTCATTTTAAAGCATCCATTTCCTAAGTAAACAAAGTTGGATCAAACCCAAATTTGACATATTTGTAGCTCTGTCTATCTAGTTTGTAGCCTCCTAATGCATTTCAATCATCACTTTATTCAAAAAGTCTTTCTACAATTATCGAAATAGGCTACTATCTTGGGTCATGACACATAGTCATTTATTAAATTAATGAATATGTATTTTTTTTGTCATTAGTGACATTACTAAATAAATTATATTTTTAGAAATTTTTTAATGCAACAAACTAGATGAAAATAATGCCAATTTGAACATTTAGGATTATTTTTACTCTTTCATAGACAAAATGTGAAAAGATTTGGAAAATTTACTATGACGACGCCCCTAATCCGCATTATAGTACTCATACTGTCCATAATCGTAAAAAGTGCAACATAACTACAATTTAAATCCTTTGCTATATATATAATAGGGGCATTTCAAGTGAGAGCCCTATTTTTATATGAGAGTGAGAAGAGTGAATCATGGCTATCATTGATGACCAAGATTAAAACGTAATTAAAAGTTACATGATCACTTAAAAAAGTCATTTGACTTTATGTTTTAATTTTGGTCATAGATCTAATGGCCACAATTCACTTCTTTCATTATCATATAAAAATAGTGCTCTCACTTGATATATGTCCTATATAGATATATATATATATATATAGTTTAATGCATATTGTCTCTATACATAATCACTAAAAAATAAAATTAGGACCTCAAAGGTTAAAAGGCTTGATCATGAATTATATAAATTCATTTATTATTTTTCTAGAAATGTGATTGCAGTTAATTTTCATTAGTCTTATCGTGACAAAAGAATAGTATATAAAAGTGAAAAATGACATTCCAATATTTTAGAAGAATTTAATTTAGTGTTTTCTTTTGATTTTATAGCATTTAAAACAAAATAATTTATGATCATTATTTCTCAAATGAAACTTGCAAGGATTTACATATAATGCTAAATTAAATATTATCAACACACCAAAACAATTCTTGCTAAGGAACCATGGCTTATCAAGATAAATTTTACAAAATCTAATTGATTTATTGTAATGCCTCCAAATTCTAAGTAATATAGCCCCTCTATGAATTAAATGGGAAATCATAACTAAATAAATATGAATTTTCACGAATTCACTTAAGAAGGAGGAAATTCTATTACCTTTTATTAGAACCTTGATTAAGGTATGAAGGGAATTTTGAAATACTAAAAAATTCTATGTAGTGAAATGCTAATTTTACTAACTATGTGCCACACTTAGGGCGTAAAGGAATCTTTTCATAATTCATATATTTAAGTACTTATTATTTAATTCATCTACTTATTGATGCATGGGTTTATTTAATTATGCTCAAAAGTTAGAATTGGAGATTGAATAATTTATTTTGGAATTCATAAAAGTAATGTATAGTGAGGTATTTGGATTTTAGGTAAATCATTTAATTCACGTAGCAAAAGAATTTAGGTATTTTGATTATGTGGACATGATCTTGATTTTAATTCCTAAGAGAACTTGGTGCTTTACATGGGTTTTAATAAATTAGAAAGGGAAAAAATATTAGTCCACAATACCCATTAGTATAAATGGGTCATGGGTTTCAAGACTAGAGATAATAAGGAGAAGAACACTTATCTAGATGGGTTTGGATCTTGGACCATTAAGTAACTAAGCAAACAAACACATAAAAAAAAAGAAGAAAAAAGAAAAAAGGGAGGCAAGAAGGCCAACTTTTGACCTCCATGTTGGAGTGTTCCATGGGGCCTCCTTATAACGGGCTAACCATTTGCAACCTAACACATATAAGAATAAAAATAAAAAGGGTATTAGTACATATGACCCATTAGAATGGGTAGGGATTGATAAGTAAAATGTAGGTCTAATTAAGTGGGTTAGGCCTTGAGTTCATTAGGTAAGCAAAGAAAAATAAATAAATATATATGGAGGGACAAGTCCAATTCGGCACCTCCATAAAATGAGGGTGCTATAGGCTACCTCATGGAAAACAAATACCACTTATGGCCCATTACTCCTTGGCAAGTAATCCAAATAAAATAAAAATATGCCTAGAAGATAAGGATGAGGAAGGTACCAATGAGGGAGATGGGTTGTTTGAGTAAGAAAACCTCCAATAGATGCAACAGTTTGCACTAGTAAGAGAATAGGCTCATAATTACCCTATTTTAGTTATCATTTCATTTTACTCTATAAAATTAAAATAAAGTCAAGCAAGGAAGAAATTCCCTCCTCACTTGCATGGCCACCCCACTTCTAAATAAATAGAAATTTCTCTCATCTCCATTTCCCTCCGACTCAAAAGCCTTGTCCATTTTTGCTAAGGAAAGCTCCATTTTTCTTGCTAACTTCAAGTAAGTATATGATCTTCCTCTTGTGATTTTCAGCCTTCTCTTCTCATGCATGTTGATTGCTGAGTAACTTTGGATATTTTTCTTTTAAGATCAAGTCTTCTATTTCCATCAAGCTCATCATCTTCAAAATGAGTACTCTCTCTAAAAATTTTACTTTGGTAGTCTTTTGACTCATCCATTATATCTCACTTAGATTAGGTAAATACAATGGCCTTATAATCAAGTGGAACTTTTAAAATATTCTTGATAATATTTTGAAATTATATGTGTGAGAAAGATCATGCAACATGACATAATCTTGAAATAGGGGTAAATATGAGTAGATGAATTTGGAATGCTCTTTGCATGTTTGAAATCTTGAAAATGGAAACAAACATTCCCACTTAAAAGATGATGCATGCTTTGATCATAAGGAAATTTTAGGCGATAGTACTAATAAGGTATGTGGCATGAAAATGACCTTGGTATGAATTTGCATGTAAGAAATTCAAGAATGAAAAGCCCACTGTCTTAGGGCTAGCTTTGACCACCATGGGAGAATGGTGAAATATTTTAACTAAAATTCTCAGTAATTTGATAATATGTATTAGGATGACCTTGTATCTTAAGATTATAAACAAGAAAAATCCACTTCTTTAGGTGGTATGTGATGTGATCCCATAGAGATGCCTATGGATCTATCTCCAGTTCAGCGAATTTCAGCTACAAATTGAAAAACAAAAAAGAATGATATTCACACTACACTCTAGAGGAGATAAAAGGAGAGTGATAAGTGATGAATTTGATGCCACAAAGAGCAAGCTCTTTGATAAGTCTCAAGTTCTTGCTAGAACCCTAGGAGAGTACTCTCTCATGAAGAAACATTTCAATTTCATAAATTGATCAAATTTGAATGGTGAGAGAAACATACCTTCCCTAATACCAATTACTCACTAAAGATGGGTTGGATTAATGTCCTAAACAAGCCCACTAAAATATCAAACAAAAATAGCCAACACAAATAAGTCTAGGCCTTCATAAATAGTCAAACACAAGCCATAAATAATAGCCTAATCAGCCCCTCAAATGTGATGCTCCCAATCAACAAATAAACAGCCCCAAAAATATGCAATTAAAAGGTTAAAAACAACCCATAAATGCTATACTAAAATAGCCTAAATCATGCTTAAAAAATTGGCCATGTATGATGCTAAAAAAAAAAAGATGCCATGTTAGAGCCAAAGTGGATGCCAAGTGGATGTTCCAAGTGGTTGCTATGTTGGACATTCAAGTGGCCTAAGTGGATGGCATGGCTCCTATGCAAATAAATCTTGAGTCTCCAAGCCCTTACTCCCCATGTGAGCTCTAAAGTGTGACAAAGCCTTTGAATTGCTTCCTTTATCTTTTTTACCTTGGCTCTAGTTATAAGGCCTCTTAGTAAGTGAAAAGCCTCTTAGTGATCCTTGATTTGGTCTCCCATGTTCCAATCACTCCCTCTCTCTTTAAAAGAATTCGATCTCAAATCAAAACCTATATCAAAAGGAGAAAGGTCAGAAACATTAAAAGTAGCACTAATATTAGAATCACCAAAGAGATCTAATTTATATGCATTATCATTGATTTTTGCCAGCACTTAAAAAGGACCATCTCCTCTTAGGTGGAGCTTGGTCTTTTTTTGAGTCAGAAACCTTTCTTTCCTCATATGCAACCACACCCAATTACCTGGCTAAAAAATCACCTTCTTGCACCCTTTGTTGCCTTATTATGCATATTGTTCCATTCTTTTCTCAATGTTTTTCCTTACTTGCTAATGGAGTTACTTCACTTGTTCAGCTTTCCTCTTTCCATCAAGACTAGCACATTCCTCAATTGGTAAAGGCAATAAATCCAAAGGGGTCAGTAGATTAAAACCATACATAATTTCAAAGGGAGAAAATTGAGTAGTTGAATGTACACTTCTATTATGCAAATTCCATATGAGGCAAACATTATTCCCAATTCTTTAAGTTCTTTTGAAAGATATATTTCAACAACATAGACAAAGTCCTTTTCACTACTTCAATTTGTCTATCGGTTTGAGGGTAACAAGTGGTAGAAAAAATAACTTAGTTCCCAATTTCCCCCAAAGAACCTTCTAAAAGTAGCTCAAGAACTTAACATCTCTATCTGATACAATGCTCCTAGGCACTCCATGTAATCTTATAACATCTCTAAAGAATAAGTCCACAACATAAGTAGCATCACTGGTTTTATTACACGGCATGAAATGAGCCATTTTAGAGAATCCATCAACCATAACAAAAATAGAATCCTTTCCCTTGTTGGACCTAGGCAAACCAAGTATAAAATCTATAGAAATGTCCATTCAAGGGTCACTAAGAATGGGAGTAGGGTATAAAGACCATGAGGCATGATTTTAGATTTAGTTTGTTTACAAGTTATACAATTTCCATAAAACTTTTCTACATCATGCTTCATGGCCAACCAAAAGAAGTGCTCTTGCAAGATAGCCAAAGTTTTAGTAATGCCAAAATGTTCTATTAATTCCCCCATAAGCTTCTCTAACAAGCAAATCCCTTAATGAACCTTTGGGCACATACAATTTTTTTTTTCTTTAAAGAAAAAGCCATCTAACTGAAAATACTTACCAAAAGCTACCTTCTCACAAACATTGAATGCACTAGCAAAATCCTAGTCATCCATATACAATTCTTTAATATGTTTAAAACCCAACAATTTAGCATGCATAGTTGAGATAAGGGTATACCTGTGAGAAAAAGCATCTGTTACCATATTCTCTTTACCTTGCTTGTATTGGATGGTGTAGGGAAATATCTCAATGAATTCCATCCATTTTGCATGCCAATGATTTAACTTCCATTGCCTTTTCAAATGCTTTAAGGACTTATGGTTGATACGGATGACAAATTCCCTTGGCCACAAGTAGTGTTGGCATGTCTCCAAAGCCTAAACCAAAGCTTAGAGTTCCTTATCATATATAGGGTAATTGAGGGATGTTCCATTAAGCTTTTCACTAAAGAATACAATAGGATGCCTTTCTTGCATTAAAATAGCTCTAATGTCAAGTCTCAAAGCATCACATTCAATTTCAAAAGTTTTGGAAAAATCAAGAAGAGCAAGTAAAAGGGTAAAAGTTAATTTCCCTTAAAGTAAACTAAAAGCTCTCTCTTGCTCACTCTCCCATTTAAATCCCATATTTTTCTTCACAAGCTTAACCAAAGGTGTGGTTATGGAGCTGAAATCCCTCACAAACTACCTATAGAAACTTGCTAACCCATGAAAACTTCTTAACTCACTCACAATTTTGGAGGTTGGCCAATCTCTAATGGCTTTCACTTTCTCCTCATCCATTTCACTACCATTGCCACTCACCACATAACCTAAAAAATAAATTTTCACCAAGCAAAAAGAACATTTATTAAGATTGGCATACAATTTTTCATCCTTCAAACATTGCAAAACACATCTCAAATGCTCAACATGTTCGTGTTTATTTTTACTATACACAAGGATATCATCAAAATAGACAACCACAAATTTTCCAGTGAAAGCATGCAAAAATGGTTCATCAACCTCATAAATGTACTAGGAGCATTTGTCAAGCCAAAAGGCATGACCAACCATTCATACAAACCATGCTTAGTTTTGA
>JANHAO010019991.1:0-13008 GCA_026873985.1 Saraca asoca
ACGTCTAATGACCCTAGAAACAACTGACAAACCCACCTTACTAAATCAAACAAGCCAGGATCACAAAGGAATGGCCTAATAACCATACCTATCTTCTATCAACTGACAGATAAAGAAGACCCCTAAGAACCCCATAACAAAGGAAAACCTAAAAAGACAAACGAGGACATACCATAGCTTTCCAAAAGAGGGAAGTCTGATGGAAATACAGTTGCAGCCCTGACAAGGAAAGCCCGAATCACAGTTAGAGATCGGAGGAAGGCCGACGAAAATAGACAACTTTGAGACTGGCAAGCAAGCCAGAAACCAGGGCAAGAGGAGACTGAAAATTTCGAATGGCTTAATGAAAGGGAGCAAGAGAGCTCTCCCAGTTTAAAAAAGAAACAACCTAATCGTTGGATTAGAAGAGTTGCTGGTTACCCATAATCCAACGGCCTGGGGAGCACGAAAGACAATAAATGATAGGCCAGAAAAAATGCACAAAAATCTGGAAAACATGATTACCCACCGTCATTGAAAAATGAAAAGCCACACGTGCAAAACAAGTGGGGGGAGTCAAACCGCTCGTTAGCTTTCGCACGCTGAAAGATCCAGGGCAAAGAACTAATCTCGCATCCAAGTAATGCGCGAAGAGCGTAGAATTCTTGCACGAGCCGCGTCCAAGTAATATGCATGCCCCGCACAGAATTCTTGCACGGACGACCCTGCGTCCAAGTAATGCGTGAATATACGTAGAATTCTTGCGTGAGCCGCGTCCAAGTAATGTGCATGCCCTTCATAGAATTCTTGCGTGGACGACCCTGCGTCCAAGTAATGCATGAATATACGTAGAATTCTTACGTGGGTCCGGGGCGAAGAACTAATCTCACGTCTAAGTAATGCACAAAGAGCGTAGAATTCTTACTCGAGCCATGTCCAAGTAATGTGCGTGCCCCATATAGAATTCTTGCACGGACGACCTTGCTTCCAAGTAATGTGTGAATATACATAGAATTCTTGCGCGAATCAATTTGGAACCCCGCATCCAAGCAAAGCTTCCGCTCCACGAAAGGCTCTTGCATAAATGGAGGTGACCGATTGGCAACGTCGCGTGGAAACGAATTGCAATTATCGTCGGTAGTTTAAGAAACCAATTCATGCGATAAACTCGGGGCCGAAAACGAAGACAAGAAGACAACTCCCAGCCCGCAAAGTGAGCTGAGAGTTGGGGGGCTTATGTTATGGGTGTTATTAGGATATGAAATTTAGGCAGGGTTAAGTCCAGCTGGGGTCCAGTTCAGAATCCAATTCTGCCAAACGAAGACTCCGGTCATTAATTGAAAGCCATGAAACCTCGCGATGCCGCATGATGGAAGGCGCAATCCGACTGAAAGAGTTTAAACCCACAACGAGCAAGACCATCAACCCCCGGAAGACGACCAAACGAGGATGAAGGCGACGACCCGAAAGTCCCGTTTGCTCGGCCTCCGACCTCTTCGCTTGCTCACTGCTAATGGATGCCCGTACGGAGTCCAGTCAGCCATAAGGAGTGTGTCAAACCAATTTGGTAGCTCAAGCCTCAAGATTACACATTAGCTCCCTGAAAATCTGACAATGATTTGCCCAGCATTTATTGCCCGATGGCAAGCATTTAATGTCATAAGTGACGAAGATAATCATTCTGTTGATCATGAAATTATATTTGTAACCTTCTCCCTAACTATCAATAGAAAGGGAGGGACCATCATAAGATATAGTGAAAAATACATGCAGAGACTCTGCTGGTAAGAAAAGAGAGAATTTCTTGTGTAGGAGCCTTAGTGAGAGAACACCTTGCCTGTTATAAGAAAATCATACAGCTGTTGTAATTTGATATAAAAAGACCTTCTGATAGTGAATAAAAGAAGAGCAATGTGGACGTAGGAGCTAAGAATTGGTTTTAGCCAAACCACGATAAACTCTCGGTGTCATTGTTCTCTTTCTCCCTTCTCTAACTTTCATTGCCATTATCTCTTCTTTCTTTTTAACTTGCAGCTAGGGGTGTCATTGGACAAAACTAGTTGATCGAATTTTAGTGTTAACATTTATATATAGAAAAGAGATGTAAATATATATTTCTGAAAATAAAAAGGATATGAATGTAATTATATAATATGTAAGAAAAGGTGAATGTAATTTGTATAAAAAAAATTAAATATGATTATTTAGTACAAAAATCTTCATTATCAATTAATACAATTCAAAATAAACACCTGAGTCATAAACATTTAGGCTTGCAATGGTCGGGCAATTCCAAGCCCAAGCATTGAATCACAATGCTACAGAGTTTGAACTCAACTTCAGGATTGCAATTAGTCAACCTTGGCCGCACAACCGCCAAATACATTAAGGGCAAATTAGCTTTCCAGTAACGTCAATTAGTACACTTAGAAACATGCACAAGTGATGTAACCACATCATTAACCACTGAGTGGAAATTATGCTCACGCCATTACCACGACCAAGACACACGGACGTTCTTTGCTCACCAAAAAACATGACAATCAACGTGCTTAACACTTTTGTAAACACCAAGGTAATCCCTCTTCTGGGATCTTTGATTTACACATTTTACTAAAACTCTGTTACAAAATAGACTTAAATGTCAAAATGTATTCAACGGATCACTTCTATCATATATGATTAACCTTGTTACTTGTGTAGATTTTAGCCTTGCCAATCTCTTTTAAATTGATATTTTCCTTTGTAAGCAAAGTTTCACCAATATTTCAATGTTTATTATGATCATCAAATTAATTTATAAGGTATTTGAAAAGTGTGTGTATATAGATAATGTGACATTGAATGAGAGTTTTTAGTTTTTAGCGCTCAAACATCTTGTTTTAAGATTTTCAAATAGTTAAAAAATAAAAAAAAAAATGCACTTAGTAATTATTAGGGGTGAAAAATGAATGATTTGGATAGATATAGATTGAATCATTAATTGATAGATTGACAATAACCCATTTATCTATTTATGATCCCATTAAAATTTTTTATGGGTTATGAATCAATGATTTGGATGGATATAGATTGAGCTATTAATAGATTGACAATAACCTATTTATCTATTTATGATGCCATTAAAATTTTTTATGGGTTATGAATCAAATTTTAATGGCTTATGAATTGATTCATAACCCATATATAAAGAATCAGACTCAATTTATTTATTTATTGATTTAATAATATTTATTTTTATATTATTTTATTCTATTATTTTTATTTTCATTATTTTTCTTGTCATAACAATTACATTTTCTTGTCATTATTAAAAATAATTTTTTATTGTTAAAATTATAAATTATATTTTAACTCCATCATTAAAAATAATGTTTACTATTAAATTCTAAATTATATTTTAAAAGTATTTTATATGCACTGCAAAATTAAAGAAAGGACTAATAAATTAAAAATAAAATATTTTTTATTATCATACTTTCCCTTTTTTTGTCTCAAAGTTTTTCTATTTATTACATATACAACATATATAAAAATAAAAATCAAATAAATGTGATATGAAATTGACATTTTTTTTAAATTTAAAACATTTAGAATAAAAAAATACACATGTCTGAAATTGGTATTTCTTTAAAAAAATTTGAAAATTTGTTAAAACAAATAACATACCACTAATATTTAATTAGAAAAAACTGAAGCTAAATATATTACATAAACAAATATTAATTAATTCTTAAAAAAATTTCAACTATAAGTATCTTTACAAAGATCAAAATACTAAATATATCATTATTTTTATCCTATAAAAGATGTTAAATATATTGTATTTTTATCTTATTAAAATGTTAAGCTTATAAATAGATAAATGGTTATTAAAATGACTCTTATTTAATAGTGTCAATAATGATCCAAATCACAATTATGCATAAGTTAATCTAGATTAGTTATAATAAAAATGTATACAGATAAATAAATAATATGAGTCACAATTGATAAATCTACCACCATGTGTGATTATGTTAGAATTTCGAAAACTTTGATTTTATTTTTATTTTTATTTTTATTTAATTTAATTTAATATTTTTTATTTAAATATATCTAGTTTAAGTTTTAAATAAAAATTAAGTTAGACAAATTGTGAATAAATTTTTAATAATCATTTTATTAAACAGATTAATATTTTATCTATCAATTTAATCTATTAAATATTATAAATAATTTTAAATTGATTCAAAGATAAATAAATTTGATGGCTCCATGGATACCTATCTGTTTGACCGTCCTAGTAATCTAGTAATCATATAACACAGGGAACAAAGCCAACTCTAGCTTCAACCGAGGTTAGATCTTTAAGTATAAAAAGCATGGAGAAGGTATTCACTGTATCGTATGATTACTAGAGGAGAGAGAGAGAGAGAGGGGGGGGGGGGGGAATAAAAGCCTTTTGTCGCTTGCTTGTTGAACTAGTTAGCCTTTCAGCCATCTTGTCCCGCTTTTGTTCCTTTCTATAATTTCTTTCGGCTTTGGTTGTACCTTCATCGAATCTAACCACTGAATATCAAGGATCAATACCTGCTCCTTTTCAGCTCTGGGTATTTTTTTCGAAGTAAGCAACATGCTCTTGAATTTCAAGATACTATATATGTTTAGCAATCAACATTTCATGAGTGGTTGAAATCAAGGAGAGAGGAAGAGAAGTAGACTCTTCCTGTCTTAATTCATGGTGCGTGTCCATCCAAATAATGCTACTCTCACATCTTTATATTCAATCTTGTTAACATTTCCGTGTGACTTAAAATTGTCATCTCTGTATACATAAAGAAGAGTAAATATAGAAAACTGATTTTAGAGTTGCTACCGTTTATCCTGTATGGAATGTTATCTGCTCTTGATCCATGCATCTTTTACTACTGGCAATGACTGTGCTACGAGCATCTCAATTAACACAAACTGAAGCTCGAAATTTAGTTTCTGCCAAACCCATGTGCTTGGAAATACATCGGCAAGCCACATCACATGACATTTTTCTAAAGCAGTTAGCCAAAGCCACGCCATATAAAGCCAAAACATGCCTCTACCAAACAGCAAGTTTTAAAACTCGAAGCCATTCCTAGTTTTTCAATTTCTCTTCAAAAAGTTATGATGCGACCACAAAAAAAAGTCACAAAAACGTGATTAGATTTGATTTAAATCTGCATCATAATTACCATTTAACGCGCAACTAAGTCCACCATATAAACAGTGTATGAAAATGAATATGCCCTTTTGATGAGATCATTATTACATATTTTTTACCGATTACTGTTGTTGTAATTCTCCAAAAAAGATCAACCTACCTAACAAAAATTCTCTGTGCACCAGAAACTGCCAGAATTCAATGCATTTATGCCTAACCCTTTGTGCTTTATATATATACATGTGGCAACATTTTGCCATCTCACAATCCAAATCTCAATTGGAAGAATTCCACACGCTATAACAACCAGACCCTGATACAATAAGAGCCCTAAACTTTAAAGTTCCTCTGTAAAGTTCAGAGCTTTTTGAGAGAAACGAAGAGAGAAGATGATAATGGTGGCGGTTATGACGGAGATATTGGGGGAATACACTGCGGCGCTGACAAGGGTGGCAGAGCACCTCCTACCAAGGCACAGAATGCGTTTTAACAGTCTCAGTAACCTTCGGCTTTCTTCTAGAGTCTCATCTCCAGACTCATCTTCTTTTCTGGTTTACTTTTAGTTTTTGGAACAAAAGCTGGGCTTTAGTTCTTTTATGGTTTATTTTATTGCACAATTTGAATCTGTGAAGATTGGTGAATGTATAGGAGAGGTTTGAGGTTTTTTTTCTTTTTCTTCTTCTTCTTCTTAGGGATATGTTACAGTCTGCTCTCCAGCATTTGATTTGTGATCAAGTAATCATTAAAAATAAAAGCTTTCCAGAAAATATTAGCTCCTTCTGGCTTTGTTTTCTATGATTCAATTTCTTGTCCACAGAAATCAGTTGTGGTGTGCAGGTTTTATTGTACATGATATTCCTCTTCTCCATTAGTTACAGAAGCTTAAAAGATCAAAGAAGCCAATAACATACATCCACAGAAATGGGCATTGACAAGGAGATTGGCACTGAGAGTTATGTTTGATTCAGGAGTCAGGATAACTTTATGTTTTAGGTGAAGGCAAGACAAGAATATCTCCTGTACAGATGAACCACTTGCATAGATTGCTTGCCTATTTTTGGTTTGTTAGCTTTTTTCCTTTCCATTTTCGTTCTCTTTACTAAATTCTTATGCATATATTATACTATAATAAGCCACTTTGACATGATATATGTATAACATGTAGATAAAAATTTCATCATTATATTCACATGTTCTAGTATTTATAATTGGACTCTGCTGTGAGTTCCTCTAAATTGTTAAAAAAGTGGGCAAAATCCACATTCAAGAATGGACATGGATTTATATTTTTGTTTCTTGAATTAGTCCTTTTGTTTCTGCAGTACAAGAAGGGGAATTGTTATAAACTTTGAAACTGACGATGCATTGAAGCTGAATGCTGTGAATGTATGAATGTCCACCACCTTTTTTTTTTTTTTTTTGAAGTTCATAAACCTGAGATGGTTGCATATTGATCAAAATAATAATTCCAGTAATAATAGATAATAATCATAAGTAATATGAAAAATTTGTTTATCAATGATGGGGTGTGTTGAGACATCACTCAGAGCCATATTGTGCTTATCAACAACCGGGCAAGCTGCCTGGGGCCATCATCGATCTCTTGGCTTTGCCCTTTAAATTTACAAAAATTAAAATCAGATAGGACAGTTCTCAACTTATGGTCCATATATTTTGTGGAAAAAATATATGTATCCACACCAATGAGGCAAAAAACAGAAACAGAGAAAAATCAATTGTACAAAGCAGAGAAAATTAAGACGCAAAATGTAAGGATTTCAATAGAATTTTAATTTGTGAGATTTTCTATGATTACGTGGAAATTTTTGTAAAGGTTTGAAAGAAATATAGGAATAGCGATTAAGAAATTGTAAGGATATAATTAAAAATTTTCACATATACAATAGGTATTTTTTCATTTGTGATTTTTTTTCTGAAGGTTATGGATTTTTCTATATTAAATTGTTGATGTGTTTTATTGTGTTGTTTAATATTTTAATTGTTTGATACTTGTTTGTTTGGAGTGGGAGTATT
The DNA here is from genome assembly GCA_026873985.1 of Saraca asoca. Taxonomy (NCBI): domain Eukaryota; kingdom Viridiplantae; phylum Streptophyta; class Magnoliopsida; order Fabales; family Fabaceae; genus Saraca; species Saraca asoca. Next base: position 7,190 of record JANHAO010019991.1, read on the forward strand.
TTTCAAACACATAAAAAAAATTCATATTTAAAATTTCAATTAATTAATCAGTGTCTTAGATGACATTGATTTAAACAAACATGTTGCACCAAAACTGAAATGAACTTAATTCCATCCAAATGCATATCCTAAAACAGCATCTTCTCATCCAAATATTGCGAATCAAATGTCATGATGTTACTATTAGTTATCCTGTTTTTTTAATTGGAAAGTTCACTGACTCAGCTCCTCTTTTTCATGAAATGACAGTATTCAAAGCTCCTTATACTTGAGTAGCTGGAGACCCCTCCGACCATTATATCAAAGACAAATCTAAGCAGACAAGACCCACAATTTCTTGAACCATTTTTCAAGGAACAAGTTCAACTTCTTTCATTTTCCCTCTTAGGGACACAGGGTATAGAGAAATTAATATATTTTGTAGTTAAATTAAAATATTATGTAAATAGGTTTGTAATGTTTTTTGATTGGCGAAACAATCTTAAATTTTATGAGAGTGAATTTGATCAACTTAATAATGAGATTATTAATCCTATCAAACTTAATGCTAGTTTTCTTTTTTTTTTTTAAATTCAAAAATTGACTAACGAAATAATCCTAAATTCAAAAGGAGCTATTCTTGCCATTAGAACTTTTTTATCAAGATATTCACTATTATCAGTAAGAAAATATATGATTTATAAGTGGCTCTATTTTTTTGAGATTGATTTTATTTTCTGACATAAAAAGGGAAGAAGAAAAGGACATTAAGCATATTGGAAGAGACTACTCTATTTTCGATAATCATCAGAGGCCTGTTTAGCAAGATAAAACCACCAAGTTATGTGGTAGTCATATTATTGAACATGCACAGCACTTGTGTAAAAGCCAATGACTCTCAATGAAGGCTACACTAAACTTGGCCTTTCCTGTCTTCTTTTGCTGTGATCCTCCCCTATTCTGCTTGATTTGAATTGACCTGCAAATGCTTCTGCAACAAGGTATGGCTAATTCATTTGGCAACAATCAGTCAGCCCCTTAACATCATATTGTTGAATATTGACCCACTAATTAATGCCTATCCACAACTGAGGGCCAAAGATAAAGTTCAAGGCATTGTTTGGGAATTGGAAATGTCAACATTGGAAGCTGGTGGCGATGAAGACTTTTCCAAGCTATGGAATCAACAATTACGAAAGACTTTGATGAGATTATGTGCAAGTCAATGGTGATTAGAAATACCATTGCCAATCCAAATCAAACAGTGTATTATTTGCATTTCTTATCATTAATAATATCATAAAATAAATTTAATTCAATTTATATTATGGCAGAAACGATGCTCAATTTGATACAATGACCAGTGCCCACAACTGCTGCCATTACGACTATACCTACAATCAATGCAATAGGGTCAGAAATTAGGTGTAGACTTTGTTAGCGCAATGGCAAATGTCAACATATGGAGGCCACTGGAGTCATCACTTCTGCTGCTTTCAATGTTGAAATTAGTCTCTACATTATCTAAACAGTTTTGGGACACCAGAATTATCAGATTGATTTAAGAAAGTTTCGCAAAGAAGAACAAAGAAGAAAACTAGGCTCATTCTATGTACTTTCCTTTCTCTTTCTCCCTCATCTCGTTCTCATTCCATGTACTTTTCTTCATTTCGATTTTAATTCCAATTTCAAAAACTTAGCATACATATTTGATTTACTAGTATGGTGAAAACTTGCAGTGGGAAACTTTGAACTGGATTTAATTGTAACTTTTTAACTTCGTGATATTATGGATATATATTTTTTACCCTTTAACTATTATTATATTTTAATTTTGTCATCTAATTTTTATTTAGTTCAATTTTATCCTTTAATTTTGAAAAGCAAAACAATAATAGATTTCTGTTAATAAAATTCATTAAAATAATAATAAAAATCTGATATGGTAATATTTGACTCTAATGTGCAAACAATTTTTTATCTATTAAAATCTTTTTGTTATTAAATAAAGCTACCATATTTTTAAACCATCAAAACCACTTTTGAAATTATTAGAATTTATATTCCGTATACACAATATTATTTTTGTATATCACAGAATTTTCATGCATCCCCATGATATAAGTGCTTTGCAATCATAATCTTGTGGAGAAACCACTATTATTTAACGTTTATTCATATTTTTTTATAATTCTAAAGGACCTTATTGATTGAAGTTTAACATTGCTTTTTTTTTTTTTTTAATTAGAGAATAAAATTGAACTAAACAAAAGTTATGGGGTAAAATTGAAATATAAATGAAGTTAGAGGGCAAAGAATGTTAAAATTTTGAACTAAATTCTATTTTGATAAAATATGATATTTTTTATTTACATTTTCATCTTATTCAAGTTTGTATTTTAATAAGATAAAATTACAATTAATTATTGATTATTTTTATTATAATTTTTTTTATGATCAAATTAGGTATTTTGTCATTCAAGGATTCCAATTATTTATCTAACAAGTTATAAGGCCTATAGATGCCTTGTATTTGGACATGAAAAGTTGTCAAACAAAGGAGAACGTGAGAGAGTTTATTTTTGTAACCCTTTAAATTATTTGAAATCCTGTAATTTCTTCTTACTTTTTTTACAAAATTATTTGAACTGAAAGTGAAAAGTATATACATTGTTAATGAGAAAATATATCGCAAGTTAGACAAAGACTATAAGGTATTTTTGATGTATTTGAGAATGAATTAAACATTTTATATTTTCTCTTTAATTTCTTAGTGGATTTTGAGGGTGTTTGGTAATTAATTTTTTTTATCAGCTTTTAGCTAATTTGAGGAATTTTAATTGTTTGACTAAGTGAATAAATTATTTTGAATGTTTGGTAAATGATTCAACTATTCATGCGTATTAAATATATTATTTAATCATTCTTTTTTTCTCCCACCGTCAACTTATAAAAAATACCAACATGAACAATGATGATAATAACAATTAGTAATAATAATAAACTTATTTTTATTTAAAATTATCTATGTCTTAATAAAAAATTTATAATAAATTATAACTATTTGTTTCTTAGAAAAAAATCTAATAAATAATAGATTATAAATATTTATTTCTTAAAAAATCTAATTAGCATAATAAATTATAATTATTTATTTATTAAAAATTTAATAAATAATAAATTACAATAATTTTTTTAAAAAATCAGATAAATAATATTTTAAAATCTGAAATATTATTAAAGTAAAAGAATATTCAAATAAATTATAAAACTATTGACAGTGGATTTTCGTTCGGCCAACACCTAGCCAACCTAAGAAGTTCTTCTGAGACTCGTACTGTTTTTCAGTTAAACTAACAGAGATGAAGAGGAAAGGCAGAGGAAGAACAACAAGCACTCAAGAGGTTTTTAACGTGGTTCGACTAAAACTGGACGACACTGGTCCCTACGTCTATTATAAATTTTATTAATCTAGAGAAATTTTAATAGAGTTACAGTACACGGATTTTTTCGTGCTTTACAGTGATCTCTTTCCTCTTATTTATAGAGGCTGGGAGGTTACAATTATAATTTTACAAGTTATAATCCTGTTACATCAGATAATAAATATACAATACTAAATAAACTCCTATAATTCGGCTTCTGCAGGTTACTTTCTACGGGTGGACCCTTATCTATCTAGTCTATAAACTGACATGTGCTTGTCTCACACTTAGCCTCAGCAAGCTTTTGACGTTTGGCTAAGTGTTGCACCTCGCGAACTAGATCCTCTAGCCTGGGGTCACTACTGCCCTTTGGGCAGTGAGGCTAAGAACACTCTCAGTAAAGCAAACTTGCACAGGGGGGCTCGTTAATTATGCGAGCCAGGACTTAGCACTTTTGTTCCTTTAGTAGGCTTGACTATTACTTTAGCTCTATCTTGTATCGGGCATATGGTTTCGTGATCCAAGGATGTCGCTTCGCGACCTTAAGGTTGGACGAACTGGACCTTTTCCTTTGGACTTGCTACTTGGGCCTTTTGCTAGCCCACTCACGAAGTACCAATTTTTATCCATAACATAAGCCCCCAACTCTCAGTCTACTTTGCGAATTGGGAGTTGCAGTTTGTTGACTAGGTCCTTACCTGCAGTTTTTACCGTGTTGTCATTTCAAACTCAAATCTTTCACTTCGTCTACATCAGGCCATACTTCTTCCTAAGCATGGCTCTCAACTGTTGGTGTGGCAACTTCATTCTCTCTTGGACCGTTTAATCAAGAGCAGCTAGATAACTGCTAGATTTTTTGAAAGATCGAGTTGGCTTGGAGACCTTCTTTCTTTGTAGAAGAACTTGATGGGAGTTTTATCTGAGCCTCCTTGTCTTTGATGGCTTGGCTATTTGATGAGGCATGTATGGTCTGCTACATATTGGTAGATCTTTCGTAGATTTTGGATTACCTCCTCACGATTTCACTATGAGACATGGACTTGCTAGCCAGACTCCTCCGCTTCTCAATCCCAGTGGAAGGGGTGAGTCAGGAAATGAGCCATCAGTTGTGGAGGAATACTGAGGAGCTTGGGTGCTCGTTGGTCCTTATGATGATCGAAGTTTACTTCCTAGAGGCCAGCCTTCTTTGTAGACTTATTGACTTGTATTTTGACTTCTCTGGTATAAATTTACCTCGTTGAGGCTTTTTTAATGAACGAACTCTCTTTGTGAGCGTTGCATTGTGTCGAATGTTCTGCTTGTCATGCACGATAGCATAGATTTTCTGTAAATCGTAACTAAATGAAATGCTGGGGTGACCAATCAGTCGCATTCTTTAATTGAAAATGAGTTTAAGAACCATGAATCTCGTTAGTCAGAAATGAGAAAAGTGTCCCGGTAGGTTGCATAAAGGCTGCATCCTGCAAAAAATCACATGAAAGTCGGGAACAATACGTCGCATGCAAGCTGCGAACAATACTTCACATGAAAGCTACAAATCATTAAGTCATATGAGAGCTGCGAACATTAGGTCACATGATAGTTGCGAACATTAGGTTGTATGAGAGTTACGAATGTTAGGTTGCATGGGAGCTACAAACTTTAGGTCTCATGGGAGCTGTAAATGTTAGGTCACATACGAGCTACGCTTTTGCAAGCCACACCACAGCAATCTTGTTGCTCAGTGGGTGATACAAGTTTTGACCTTGCTTGCAATTTTATTGCTTAGGCAAAAAAAAAAAGAGTTTATTTTGAGCGTCTCCACGCCTTAGTGGAACCAGAGGTTGTAGTTGGCAATGAGTTTATTTTGAGCGTTTCCATGCCTTAACTGGACTAGAGGTCGAAGTTATCAATGATTTTATTTTGAGTATCTCCATATTTCAAATGGACCAGAGGTCACAGTTAGCAATAAGTTTATTCTGAGCATCTCCATGCCTCAACTGGACCAAAGATCATAGTTGGCAAAGCGTCTGTGGATATTTTTAGCCTCACAATGCCTTAACCGAACTAGAAGTCGCGGTTGGCAAGGAGTCTGTGGATATTTTTAGTGCCATAGTGCCTTAACCGGACCAAGGGTTACAGATGACAAAGAGTTTGTGGATATTTTTAGCACCACAGCGCCTCAATCGGACCAGAGGTCACAGTTGACAAAGAGTCTGTGGATATTTTTAGCGTCATAGTACCTCAACTAGACTAGAGGTTGCAATTGGTAAAGAGTCTGTGGATATTTTTAACCTCACAGCACCTCAACCGGACTAGAGGTTGCTGTTGGCAAAGAGTCTTTGGATATTTTTGTTAGGTTTGCTTAGCCTAAGGGGCAGCAAAGAGCTCCAAATTTCAAAAATTTTTCTTCCCTTGGGCTGAGCAAATCTCCCA
>JANHAO010019992.1:0-13019 GCA_026873985.1 Saraca asoca
TAACCTTAATTAACCAAATGCTAGATGCTTATTTAGTAGAGGACTCATTAATCATTTCAAGGCTTCTTGTTATGATTTAAGGCCAAAAAATATGATTAATAATTGGATGAATATTTAGTGATCAAGGATACATTAATCTTAAGTTTAGTTGATTTCCTTGGGCTGGTTGGTTGTTTACTCTTGTTTACATTCTTACATAGTTGTTTGCTGTTAGATTAGTTACTGTCAAACCCCCCTTCATTTTTACCTCTTAATTTGATTGCTATGATTAGAATGATCCAAGGGCTCGACCAGGTGTTGGCTTATACTACAAGTAGTAGGTAGCTCGGTTATAAATTTTCTAATTTTGATTAGATTCGACAACCATTCAAAGTACCATTCCAAACTTAGCAGTTTTGATTAGTGTATTTGAGCTTGGTTGAGAGCTCAAAAGTGGATGTACACCTTGAAATTAATTTTTCAAGGGAAAACCACTATAAATGAACGTTTAAATCTCTCTATATTTACTTCTTTACTTTCTACACTATACCTTGACTAGATCCAATATTATTCATTATCATGTTGGATTGTTGATATTATGTTGGCTAGAATTTCAAAGTTAATTGTAGATAAGCATTTCTTGTTTCTAAGAGAATTTATTGTTTTTGCTAAATTTTACTAGGGGATTAAAGAAAATTATTTTAAAATTTTAAAATTCTAAAATCATTTACCCCCTCTTGGTGGAATCCTTAGTTATAATTGGCATCAGAATATGGCTCTTGATATTAAGTGTAAATATCTCAAGAGAATCCTATAAATTCTAATGATTTTAGCATTTTACCAGAATGTCATTCATTAAACAAACCCCCTGGATTCAATGGTCAATACTACACTTATTGGAAACAAAAAATGAGGAATTTTGTTGAAGCTATTGATATAGACATATAGGAAATAGTGGAAGGTGATACAATCTTCTAACCAAGGTTGAAAATAATATAACATTTTGAAACTAAGAAGTGAATGTAATGAAGATGAGAAAAAGAAGCATCTTCTTGCTTCTAAGTCCAAATGATCTAATTACCCTTGGCTAAGTGAGTGTGAGAGAGTATCAAATTATCTTACTATTAAGGACATATGGGATGCTCTTGAAGTGGCTCACATTGGAACCACTCAAGTGAAAGCTTTAAAGGTCCATACTTTAGTATCACAATATGAACTATTTAAGATGAATGATGGTGAATCTAAAAAAGACATGGTTCAAATTTACTATTATTGTTAACCACTCAAGTATTCTTAGTAGAAAATTTGAAAATGTTGACTTGGTACAAAAGGTCTTATAGTCCCTAATTATTGAATGATAACCTAAAATCACTGCTATCAAGGAGTATATGAAGATGGGCATGACATCCCTTCGAGAGTTGTTTAGGAATTAGGAGGAGCATGAAATGAAGCTAAAAAGATACTTCAAAAATGATGATGACAAAAAGAGAAAAAATATGGAATTGAAAGTTACTGCAACATTTGAAAAAGAAGAGGATGATGTGTAAAGCTTTGAGGATTTAAATGAAGAAGATAATGCTACCCTTCTAACTAAGAAATATCAAAGTTTTATGAAGGCTCATAAGTCTAGTGGTTAAAGGAAAAGTCCCCCTATAGAAGGAATAGTAATAAAGGAAAGCAAAGCAATTCCTCCACTCCTACATGCTTCGAATGCAAAAAGCTAGGCCATATCAAATCGGACTGCCATATCTATCTCAAAAGGCTTTTAGAAGATGAAAGGAAGAAGAACAAATAGCCCATCAAGAGATCTCATCTTGCCATTTGGGGAGATGGGGATGATGATTCAACTTGTGAAGATGAAAAAGATAAAGAAGCCTTGCTTTTCCTTATAGCCATGAGAGATAATGATGTAGAGTTATATGACAACAATTCAATTCACTTTAATGATAATTTTTTATGATTTATATAATGAGTTATATGATGATGTGCTTAAGGTAAAGAAAAATGTTAGTCTTTCTAAAAAGATCATTACCTCTTTGGAAAGTAATATTGAGAATTTACAAAAAGAAAATGAAAGCCTTAAGTTATCATCCCAAGTATGTATTGTTTGTGACATTCTTGAAACCAAAATTGATGATTTAAACAAAACTTTAGAAAAGTTCACAAATGGCAAGAAATCACTTGATACACTCCATGGAAACCAAATGTGTGGTTTTAATAAAGAGGGTTTTAGTTATGTACCAAGTGTGCCAAAATCCTTTTACAAAAATCTCTTTGTTAGAAAAACTATGGAAAACCAACCATACATAATGTGTCACTATTGTGGACAAAGAAGCTATAGCATTTATTCTTGTGCCCACAAGAGGAACACTTATATTCTAAGTATCGGTGAAAAGTTAGTTTAGGTTTCTAAAACCTTTTCTTCTAAAACTACTAACAGGTAAAGGAAAAGTAGAGAAAAATCCTCAAAGTCCAAGTTTTTCTCGCTTTCTCCTATTGATGGTTGACACATCATATTTAGGGATAATGCCAAAGGAAAGGTTATGGGTAAAGGAAGAGTACATAAAAATCCTAATTCTTGCATAGAAAATGTTTTGTTGGTCAGAGGACTTAAGCATAATTTGCTTAGCATTAGTCAATTTTATGATAAAAGGAAACAAATTACCTTTGACTCCACTTGTTGCATGGTTGAGAATATAAATGACAAGCAACTTAAGCTAGTAGCCAAAAGCTTAATAATATTTATATAATTGATATTGATAATGAGCCAACTATATATTCAAAATATTTAGTTAGCTTGAATAATGATTCATGGATTTGACATAAAAAACTTACACATACTAATATGGACTTGATTAGAAAATTGTCTAAAAATGATCTAGTTATCAATTTGCTTAAAATTAAATTCATTAAAGACAATTTTTGATACATGTCAAAAGGGAAAATAAGTAAAATCTTCTTTTAAACCTAAAAACTATGTTTCTATATCAAGACCACTTGAACTACTCTACATGGACTTAATTAGTCCTTCAAGAGTTAGAACCTAAGGTGGAAACTACTATATGCTTGTGATTGTTGATGACTTTTCAAGTTTCTTGCTCAAAAGAGTGATACCTTTCAAGATTTTAGGAAGCTTGCTAAGACTATTCAAAATGAGAAAGGATTAACAATAGTTAGTATAAGAAATGATCATGGTAAAGGGTTTGATAACCATAAGTTTACTTGTTATTGCATTAAGAATGAGACATGTCACAACTTCTTTGCACCTAAAACCCCTTAACAAAATAGAGTTGTTGACAGGAAAAATAGATGTCTAGAAGAAATAACTAAGACCATGCTTCATGGTAGTATTCTTCTAAAGTCATTTTGGGTGGATGTGGTTAATAATGCATGTTATGTTATGAATCGTGCCTTGATAAGGCCAATTCTTAAGAAAACCCCCCATTGAATTATATTTTGGGAAAAAAGCCTAATGTGTCACATTTTTATGCTTTTAGTTGTAAATATTTTATGCATAATAATGGCAAAGATAACTTAGGTAAATTTGATACCAAATTTGATGAAGCATTATTTATTAAATGTTCTTCTATAAGAAAAGCTTTTTAAGTGTATAATAGAAAACTTTACTAATAAATGAATCTATCCATGTTGTATTTAATGAATCTACTCCAAGTGTTCATAGAAATTATGGTGATCATGAGCAAGCGAACTTTTAGCTTCCCAAAAAATATTCAAATGAGCTTCAAGAAAGAGTTAAGGAAGGAGGAGACATAGATGATAAAGAAGATGATGAAACTTCTCCCTTGATCAATTTGGATGATGTGCTACCTAACCACCCGAAAAAGGCTCAAAAAATTATAGAGAGGCATCTGAAGAAGCTAATGATCAAATATTCCTCTCAAAGGGTAACTTGTAATTCATTAAGGAATATTTGCAATTATTTAACCTTTTTATCTCAGTTTGAATCTAAATATGTTGATAATGCTATAAATGATGAGCATTGGTTCTTGGCAATATGAGAAGAAATAAATCCATTTGAAAGAAACCAAGTTTGAGATCCTGTGCTAAGGCTAATTGATTACACTATTTTAGGAACTAAATGGATTTTTAGGAATAAACTTGATGAAAATGGCATCATAGTTAAAAACGAAGCCCAATTAGTTACTAAAGGTTACAACCAAGAGGAAGACATTGACTTTTATGAAACTTATGTGTCGGTAGCAAGATTATATGCTATTAGAATGTTGTTAGCATATACTTGCATTAAGGATTTCAAACTTTATTAAATAGATGTTAAAAGTACCTTCTTGAATAGTTAATCATAGAAGAGGTTTATGTTGAAACCCCTTGATTTTGAGAATCACCTCTATCTAAATCATGTGTATAAGCTTGAACAAGTTTTTTTATGATCTCAAACAAACTCCTAGAGCTTGATATGAGAGGCTAAGTAAATTTCTTTTAGACAATGATTTTTTATGAGGCAAAGTTGATATCACACTGTTTATGAAACATAAAGGAAATAATATCCTCTTAGTGCAAATATAAGTTAATAACATTATTTTTGGTGCTACTAATGAAATCTTATGTAAAGAATTTGCTGGGATTATATAAGGTGAATTTGAGATGTCAATGATGAGTGCGCTCAACTACTTCCTTGGTTTTCAAATCAAGCAATCAAAGAATTGAATATTTATAAGCCAAATTAAATACACAATGGAGTTGTCTAAAAGGTTTAACATGGAATGTTTTAAACCTTTTGGTACTACTATGAGTCCCTCTATAAAACTTGATCTTGATGAAAGAGATAAGAAAATTGATGTTAGTATCGTAGAGGTATGATAGGTAGTTTGCTTTACCTCACTACAAGTAGAACCAACATTATGTTTAATGTGTGTATATGTGCATGATTCCAACCTAATCCTAAGAAATCACACTTGATTGCTATTAAAATAATCTTTAGATACCTTGTAGGCACACCATATATCGATTTGTGGTATCCTAAAGCAAACTTCAACTACTTAATAGGCTATTCAAACACCAACTTCACTAGAAATAGAACGAATAAGAAGAGCACTAGTGGGGCGTGCCAATTTCTTGGCCACTCTTTAGTTTCACGGCATAATAAGAAGTAAAATAATGTAGTTTTATCCATTATTGAAGTGGAATATATAGCTGTCAGTAGTTATTATGCTTAAATCCTTTGGATGAAACAACAATTATTGGACTATGATTTAAATTTTAAGAAATTTCTAATTAAGTGTGATAATACCAGTGTCATTAATCACACTAAAAATCCTATTATGCACTCAAGAATTAAGCATAATAAGACAAGGCATCATTTTAGTATAGATCATATTTAAAGAGGAGACATTACCCTTGAATTTGTACAAACTGATTTTCAACTTGTTAACATTTTTACAAAATCTCTTGATAAAAATTGATTTGTGTTTATTAAAAAAGAATTGGATATGTTAAATTCTTTGGAAAATGAGCTTACTTAAATTAATTCCCTTCATTTGTTTGGTTTCGAAGTAATTTCTATTCAATTTTTCTATTTCAATTGAATTTCTTTTGTTAATTCTCTTAAATCGATACTAACTTAAGCATTGGAGACTCATCTAAATCTTTTTTGTAGGTTCCTTGTTGATTCTTCATATTGTTCAATCAATTATGTGGTTAAAAAGATCCTTGTTTATGATGTTCTTCCAGAGAAGTGTTGAATATTTGGAATCATGGTTTGCCCGGTGTTTTTTAATTCAAATTGTCCATTTCTATAAACTTTCAGGATGATCAACTGGCTTCATAATTTTGATCATGATTAAAATTGTTCAATTATCTCTAGCTTTATGATTTTAATCATAAGTTGAATTGGAGATAAACATGTTCAATTATGCATTCATGATCATGCTCACGATTTGAATTGCTCATGCTTTTCTAGGTTGCAATTTTGATCACGAGTAATGTATATAAGCCTACATGCACTTTTTCAAGTCAAACTCACTTTTCTCTTTCAAACCTTAGCACCTCTCTCTCAAACGCCTTCACATTCTCTCTAATTTTTCAAGAAATCTAACTAATTAAACTCAAATTTCTCCTCTCCAACACACTTTACTACCTATTTCCTTCAATTATAACCAATTATAATCATCAATTTCTCCTAAATCTCGAATCTCCCAAATCACCTTTTCTCTCTCCTTAAAAAAAAATCATCATGATTGATCATTTCGCCTCTAGTTTGAAGAAGAGAAAGAAGGTCGTAGGTGATAAAAGGACATATCACATTGATGTGGCTATTGAAGTGTATACCCTGAATATTCTAAAAAATAATAATAACAATAATATTAATTTTTGGTAATAAAATAAGGAAAATAAAAATTTTGAAAAATTCAAAACTATAGATTTAAAGTTATAAAAGACTTAGATACAGTAGAAATAGAAAATATGAAATTTTGAGGATTTATTTCTATAAAACTTTGAAGATATTGAACTAGGTTTATAGATATCGATTGAGTATGATATTAAAGTCATTATGAAGATATATAATTTAACTAATTTATATTAAAATTTTATGATCATTGGAGATTGGCAAGTATGTTAAATTTGAGTTCAAAATGGGAGAAATAGGAAAAGTTACTAAAAAAGAAAAATGTTCAACTTGAAGTTATTGGGCTTCAACTTAATGAAATCATGCAGACTCTTTCATCTTCTTCCTTAAGTTTCCAATTCTTTCTCTAGCTTCACTCTCTCTACAAGTAAGATTAACTCTTCCTATTCTTTTTCTCAAATTTTTATTGCTAAATCTTCTCTTTTTCCTCTTTGATTTGATAACAAAATCATGTTGATTCATTAACTAAAACTTTAGAAATGAATTTTTTAAAAAATTATGCTACTGTTCACATTACTATTCAACCCATGAATCAACATAGTTTTTCTGACATTTTAGAGCTTGAATCTGTTAGATATAGTTAGTTTATATTAAATTGAATCATAATCTAAATATATAAACTTAGTTGAATAGAGAAATCTTTAGAAAAGTTTGGGAGCTAATAGACTCTTCTTTGTGTTCTTAAAGAGCATAAACACATTTGGTGTGTTTAGTTACACCTTTGTATTTTCAGCTAGCAACGTGAATATTTCTTACTATTCTTGTAAATTAATATATGATTCTTGATTGTGATCTACTAAATAAATGAAGATGGTTGATGAAAATGGGTTATGTGATTATGAGGCATGATTTATGATTAAATGGTTCAATCAATGAACTAATTAATTGATGACTGAAATAAATAGGTTTTGCGTATATTTAAGCTAACAAAACATGTTGAAATAAGGTCTTATAGTGAGATTTTGCCTTATAAGTAGCTTCCTCTATTTTTTTGCTATTTGCATACAAAATTTGCTCATACAAGTTGAATTGTACCATTTTGTACTAAGCCCATGATCATGCTTGCAAAAACCCAGTAGTTTTTCTTAATTAATTCGAATGAAATTTTGAACTAAAATTTGATGATTTGAATTGACCTTCCCTATCTTGTTTTTCAATTTTAATTGCGGTTGAAATTAAAATTCCTGAAAGTTTTCAAAATTTTGCAAGCAAACTTACATTTTTAATTACATTTCCTCGAGTCAAATTAAGCTCTTTACAAATAAATTTTTCAATTCAAATCGTGATCATGCACGCCTTTTTTAGCTATTCTAATTGCAATCTTAATCACATTTTTAGCAAATTTCATGTTATTTATTTAATGTCAATTTCTCCTAATTTTATTCCAAATTCCTTAAATTACTTTTATAATGAATCCAAATAACTCAAACATAAAAAATAGAGTTTATGAAAAATATGAATCCCAAATTGGTAACAAGGAATAGAAGTATTATGCATACAAGAGTATGTAATCAATGAATTTATGAACCAAAGTGATTATGAGGCAAGAAAGTATGAAGATAATAATGAATGATTGTGATTGTGGAAATGCAATTACTATAAGTAGCATTATGGTGTAAAGCTTGATGATGTACCTAAAATATTGAATAGTATGTGATGTTGTAATGTTATGATTGTTGTTGGAATTGTAATCATTTGCAATAAATGATTATTTGGCCTAAAGCTTGTTTATGTATAAGAATGAGAATGAATTATTGTATTTATTATGAATACCATGATTATATAAAGTGTGATGGCATTTGTGAATTTATGAATGGTGTGCATGACACCGTAAATGATATTGACATATGATCATGTGATATTAACCGGGTGTGATGGAGAATTGTGAATTGGATCCTAAATTTGCCATTCTAGATTGATGAGTGAGATAAGGATGGATAGGAAGGATAAAGTTGGATCAGAGTAATAAGGAGATTTACATTCCTATTATGTAATATATTGAATGACTTAGAATCATTTGAACTATTGCAAAATATTATTATTTGATTAGAATATAAAGTGAGCTCAAATATTGGCCTGTAGCTTTGCAAGCCTAACTCAACACCATGTTCAAAAGTAATATAATGTAAGTCTCATCATATACTAATCTCTAATTATCAATGATTGCTTATGGAAGATTCTATGAGAATTAGCCAAATAGATGGGTATGAATACTTGTGTTTGTACATGCTTTGTTGTTTAATGAGTTCATAAGTCTGGTATGTTTTATTTACTAAACCCTATACTCACTCTTCTACGAAATTTTTTTTCAAATTCTCAAGATACTACAAATCATATTCTGAAAATGTAAGATGGATAATAATCTGATGGAAATAATAACTGACACCTACACTACCATGATATCGAGTCTGTTAGGAAGCTATTAGATAAACATCAACTACATCATCATCTTAAATCTGTCAAGATGTAAGTTTTACACAATGTGGAGATTATTCCACTTGAATCGCCAAATATATTGTTAATGATGGCTCTGGGATTGTTCGACCTTTAAAGGTCAACCATCAAGTTAAAAACTATTTTACTATCTTTTGAGAACATGTAAATAGAAAGGGCCACAAGGCTTAGTTATAGTAACCTATGTTTTAGTAATATGATAAAACATAGGTTAAAGTAACTTCTTTTAAATGTCCTATCTTTTTTTTGTTAAAAAAAAAAGTGCTTTTGATAGTTTTGATAATGGAATCAGGCCTTAGGATGTAGATTTTGTAGTAGTTATATGCTATAACAGTTAAAGACTTATATTTGAGCAAGATTGGTATGTGGCCTACTGGGCAGTACTAGTGTAAATTAATTAATATTTGTATATATTTTCTCATGAGTAACCTTAATTGTTAAGTTTGTCACACTTTACTTACATCTATTTTATGATAAGATAACTCCATAAATAACTTAAGAAAATGATAATAGGTCATGATGGTAAAAAACTGGTGAATATCTAGTGAAAAAGTAATAGTCATATTGGTCATGACTAGAACTTTAGGGTTGTGACATGAAGAACAGAAGTGCTTTCCCAATGCAGAGTCCTATGAAAGATATGCCAAATACAAAGGAAAGGTTATTTCTCCTGTTAAGTGTTAGGATGAAAAATTTCTTAAGGAAAGTCACTTAGAATTACATGACTTGCTAGAGAAATATAAATTGCTAAATCTGGTTTGCTATAGTGGTCCACGTTACCCTAGGCTAGTAAGAATATTTTATGCTAACCTAGGAGTAGCAAATGACAAATTATTTGTATCTCTTATGAGAAAGGCAATTAACCTAGATGTACAGACTTTATGCAAGTTGTTTGGAATGGAAGGAGGGTCTTAGTTCATTACAAGTAAAGATGTAGAAAAATACTACTAATGATCATTGGATTATCTATGGAGGATTGTCTCTTTCATTACACAATAGTGAAGATGATCCTATCTCACCCACCAATTCTACCAACATAGTTGAAGATGAAATCTTTCTAATGTCGACAATGAAGAAAGGGTTAGAAATAAACATTCCATACCTTATTCTTTCCTATATAGGCATGTCTTCACAAAATTGAATCAAAATTTCCTGCCTTATGGAATGGTGCTAACTGAAGTCTTCTTACATTTTTGTGTACCTCTATCCTTTGAAAAAAGAGGATGAAAATATGGATAGCACAATTGGAATGAATGAAAAGACCCTACATCAGATGAAATTGAGATTAATGAATGGGATATGGGTGAAACAAGATGGTTCAGCTTCTGAAAGATCTAGTGGTGCTTCGGGCTCTGGTGCTGGTGATTCAGCAGATTTACAAAATAAACATTGACTTTTCTAAGGCAGCTTTAACTCCAGCAAACATAGTTTTTTTGGGTCAATAGAACATTCACATCGGCAAATAAATGAAAGGCTAGACTCCATCAAAGCAAACATGAATGCAGAGATCAGAGACCTTCATAGTCGATTAAACACCATCAAAGGACAAATTAATGAAATTCAAGATGTTGTTACTCTGGATACTTTAAGTTTCTAGTCTAGTTTTCATTATATTTTACTATTTCTATTGTTCCTATATTAGATATTGATATTTATGACTCTACTGGATATTGTCTCTATTGGATATTTCTTTTGAATTTTAATTTGATTTTGATTATTTTTGTGATTTTTGTGTTTCTAGCTATTGATTTTATATGTTATCCTTTACTCTTTTTGATATGCCAAGAGGGAAAGTAGTATGTATTTTAAGGATATGAGTATTACATGCTTATAGGGGAGCCTTGTTCTTTCATGTTGAATTATATTATAGGCCTTGATTCTATGTTTGATCTCTTACTAACCTCAAAATTATTTGTCATCATAAAAAAGGGAAATATTGTTATCCTTAGCCTTTGTTTCTCTACATTGAATGAACTTGTATTTTGATCATAACAAACGATTTTAGTTAAACTGAATTGATTTATTTTCAGTGGTTCATTTGTGAATGGCATTGGACTTTAGGTTGAAAATATAGATTAGGCCTTACTTTGCATATTATGTAAAGGTTAAGATTTATTAGAATTAGCTCAAATTTGTAAGTGGTTTTTGAAAGGTTTGCCTCTTGTTTTTAAACAAAAACTTTTTGAAAAATTATGCCAAAAACATTCCAACATCTTCTAAATGATTTGCTATAGTTATTTAGCTTGAAGTTAAGTTTTTTTAGTGTTTTTATAAGGTACAAAATAGTTAAAATGGTTAAAATATCCTACAAAATTTTAAATTTTTGTTTCTAGGACTTCCAATTTAAATCAATATTTTTAAACTGTTTTCATGATCATGCTTGAGGGAACAGGGCAAAGCATTTATGCCTTGTGATTTGAATCAAGATTTAAACTACTTTTTATGTGATTTGAATTAACTCTTCAAAATCTTGTTTCATGATTCTAATTGCAATTTTGATCACATACATTTTTGGACTTATTGAAGGCTTGCAATTTCAGGTGAGTAGAATTAGATTTTCAACTACATTTTAGTGAGTCAAATCTTAGCTTTCAAATTTGAATCTCATGATTCTAATCATGATTTTATTCAAATTTCAAATTTTGAACTCGTGATCATGATTGCACATTCAATTTTACACATAACGACTAATTTTTTTATTATAAATTTTCATTTTCTATACATACTTATTTCACACATTTTCATAGTACAAAAACCCATCTCTTGAAAAGAAAACGCTTTCAAATACATATGTTCTTCTTCAATTCTTTACATCCTCTCTTACATTTGAGCTAAATCTGAGTGAATCTAATCCTATTATGCTTCATCTTTGTATCTAGAGTTGTTGAGTTCTTGCCAAATTTCTATTGTAATTAAAATCAAACACTGTTGGGTTTCCTAGGGTAGCTTAATCTAGGGTAGAAGAGTGATAACATAATATTTGACACATTTATTTGTCCTCTCACTTAGCATTTTAAGGTCCAAAAATGATTTATCTCAGCTATGTTAGTGTGTATTTGTGATTTAGTGTCAATTGGATCATTATATGAAAATTCTGCATAATTGGCTATTTTAAACAGTTTCTATAATCTAGCTATATCTCGAGCTATACTTATCCAATTTATGTGATTCTTATCTTTTAGGAAAGCTAAGAGATAGATCTACAACTTTTATGAAGACTGCAAAAGCTGAATCACACAATTGGTCATCCAAAATTGGAGCTCAAATCAGAATCAGAATACTATCTCAGCCTTATCCTGGTAGCCTGACCTCCAAGCATTCAATAAGCCATCACTTGAGCTATAGAGGTCCAAATGAAGTGAAACAAAGCCCAAATGGAAGCTAACACATAAAGCCACAACTCATATGATACTTCCAGAGTTGAAGAGATCAAATTGGATGTCAAAACTGAGCTACAATTCTAGGATAGAGATGTTGTGAAAATGGGCTCTACAGAATTGGATTTTTAAGGCCCCAATTGGCATGGATCTGAAGCCTATTGCACTATCTCTTGATCCAACTTGCACTCAGCCAACTGGAGACACAAAAGAGAGAATAAAAAGTGGAAAAGTAGTTTACAAAATGCACTAGCACGCAATGGCAGAGTAGACTACACCAGTCAGCCATCATTGCCTATTCACCTATGCAGCTGCCTTCTCCTCCTTTTACTCAGGCAAAGCCATTTTGCTAAGAGTTTTTCATTCAATTTTTAGTGTATTTTTAGGGTAGTATTTCGTGAGGCAGAGAGCAAGATTTTGCTCCCCTCTTTTCTGTATTTTTCAGCCTCCATAGAAGGCTAAATTTGTAACCAAGTCCAAGGGGCTGCTACTTGAAGATCAATGTTGAGATTCTAATATCATTTTTCCATTTATTTGTTTGTCATTTCTCATCCTTTCCTCTTTATTTTTATTGTGATATCTGAGTTGAATGAATCCATTTAATTTAGATGTTGATATGGTTATTGAGATCTTAATAATCACCTTTAGAAGAGGATAGAAAAGTCAAGCAATGCATTGAGATTTCATGAATTATTTGTGGCTAAGTTCTGATTAGACTTATTAATCATTTTCAAGGATACTTGTTTATGATTTTAAGCCATAGAAATGATTAACAATTGAATGAACATTTAATAATCAAGGAAGCATTAATCTCAAGTTGATTC
>JANHAO010019993.1:0-13024 GCA_026873985.1 Saraca asoca
TATTTACAAAGAATCACTCTTATACTTCAATAATTTAAGTCTAGGAACATTAAGATAACTCTATTTTCATAGAGTTATCAGAGAGGCACTGCATCTTAATTTCTATAGAGAGTGGTAAGCTCTCTTCATTGTGAGGCTAATCATTTTGAGCCCAAGGGTGCTCTTCTAGCCATTTTAGCCTTTGGAGCACTTCTTTCATTAATGAGTCTTATGTTTTGGATCATAGGCTAGAAGACTGGTGGCTCATTTTTCCTCCTTGGTCACGGGAGAAATAACCTAAGGTACATCTTCTACTGGTCTCATTCGAGCTCTTGGCTTAGTGCAAGCCCCCATATCATTGACTTTCATGGTTCTCGCATGTTTGGTAGGCTAATTTTTCCTCATAAACTTCTTTATGCAATCACTGGAGTTATGCAAAGATTTCTTCTTATCTTTGTGCATCCTGAGTTTATGTTTGTGTTATTGCTTTAATTGTCTCAGCCTACCCTCTCACCATGTTCTCAAGTGTTTGCTAAGTTTGGTGAGGTGTATGTACCCCATTAGTTCTAGGGGTAGCAGTAGATTGATGGTAAGTTTCAAGGAGCAAACCAGTAGTGTCCCCAACAGTAAGAGTGTCTGTTGGCTAGATGACTGGAGCATTTGAACTCCTAGTGACTCTTCATCTAGCCATTGTAACTGGGCAAAAAAGCAATTAGAAAGCAAATGTGCCTTCCTTCTAGCACGAAAATGTTGATGATAAAATTTGGTTCTGTCAAATTCCAGTCAATTGAGATCAGTTCTTGAATCCCCAAGCTGCTTTCTGGTTGGTGAAATGAGAGACAAAGAAAGTGGAGAGGACACACAGGATTTTAAATGTGGTTTGGCCAAAATCGATTAACACCGATCCCTACATCCACAGTAGCATTTTATTACTTTGGTGAAAATTCTACAGAGCTTTAGTATATCTATGTGGAGTCTTTTTAGAATGCCCTATAATGATCTCCCTCCTTTTACTTATAGAGGCTAAGGAGTTTATAATTATATTTTCACAATTTGTATATCTGTTACATCAAATAATACATGTACAAGACTAAATAGACTCTTCCAATTTGGGTTCTATAGGCTACTTTCCACGGTGGGCCCCTGTCTGCCTAGCTTGTAAGCTGACGCATGCTTATCCCCTACTCAACCTTAGTGAGCTTCTAGCTAAGTGTTATGCTTTGCGAACCATGTCTTCTAGCCTGGGGCAGCTACTGTCCTTTAGGTAGTGAGGGTGAGCTCACTCTAAGCAAAGCAAACTTGCACATGGGAACTTGTTGATTATGTGAGCCAAGACTTAGTGCCTTCATCCTTTGAATGAGCTATGTTATTATTTAGGCTCAATCTTGTATTGGGCACATAGCTTCATGACTTGGAGATCCCGCTTAGCGATCTCTAGGGCCGGATGAGTTGGGCCTTTTCCTTTGGGCTTGCTACTTGGATCTTTTGTCAACCCATTTATGAAGTGCCAATTTTCACCTATATCACTCCTTGAGGTTAACCTTGCTAGACTCGAACACAAGTCTAGAAGGTTAGCTTGTTGACCACAAGCTTGGCCCCCAAGGGTGGATCAGGGTGGAGACTACCATGGATGGTCTCGTGAAGTCAACCGACCGTGCCTGACAAGTTAACCTAGCACCACCCTAAGCCTATATAAGAATACCCCCTTTAATGAATTTCAAAATCCTCATTTGTAAATGAGTATCTCCTTTGTTAGCCTAGGTTACTCTAGCTACATATTTTCCTTAGCTTTAATGTTTAAAAACAATTTTATCTGATAACATACCTTAGTGTTTTTGATTTGTTTTGCAGGTTCAAAGGAAAAGATTCAAGAAGATCCAAGAATAGATTAGGAATTATTTTTATTTTAATAGGATCTTTTGTAAATGAATTTAAATGAGTTTTGATTTAATTACTTTTTAAAATATAGTGAGATATAATTAAAACACTTGAAGATATTTTTCAAACAAACTCTTTTGAAAGATCTTTTCACAAGTAGAAACTTTATAAAACTATTTTTCACCTTATGAATTGATTCATACTTTGATTCACTGAAGAACTTATGAAAAATCATCTTGGAATTGATTCATCAATCGATTCATAAAGAAAAGTTTTGAAAAACACTTTTTACCATAGGTTGGAAATTTTGCTTGAATCGATTTAGAAATTGATCATAGGTTGGGAATCTTGCTTGAATTAATTTAGAAAGACCTGATGCTAAAGGATTGAGATTCGATTACCAAATTGATTCCTTAGTTGTAACCACTCTGAATCGATTCACTAATTGATTTACCAACTAAAAGTTAGTTATTCCATTATAGTCGGTTATAGCAGTTATAAAAGCCCAACTGCATTCAGTTTTCAATAAGTTTTAATAGTTTTTCTTCTTCTTCAAATCATTCAAAGGATTAAATCAAAGCTCTGTAGAATTCATCTTGACTGTTTCAGATTTCATTTCAAACCAATGGTATTGTATTTTCTTACTTTATCTTTATTCATTTCATTTTTCTTTTAAGGTTTCTAGGGTAATAAAAATCTACATAGGTTAGCAAGAGTTTCTGTAATTCTTGTGTTTGTTTTTGAGCCAACCTTTTAGGAGCTCTCTTTTTAATCCTAATTGTCTTCTTAATAAAGTGGTCTTTTAATTGAGGAATGATCCAAATGGAGTATATTTGAATTATGGTTTTAATTCAAGTTGAACCACTTTAAAAATCCTTGTCTTTAATCTCTATTTTTGCTCTCACATCTAAATTCGTTTTACACAATTATTAAATCTATTGTTTCTGTATAATACTGATTATTTGTCTACTACACCTTTCAATATAAGGCAATAATTTTTAGTTCTTGTTGAACTCAAAAGAAAAATCCATATTAAGCTAAGGTGTATGTACATCCCCTTAAAGGAATAAGAGCAAGATCCATGTTTTTTCCGTATTTTATATCTTTTACCAGGACTGTCAATTGGTATTAGGGCTTTGCCTCTTGATACACCTATATTTTTCTTGAAAAATATGGATTCTAATTACTTTTTGTTGCCTAAATGTCCACCAATGCGCAAACCTTTTGGTTTCAATGGGGAACACTATACCTATTAGAAGCAAAAGATGAAAGATTATACTGAGGCTACAGATGTGGATATGTGGGAATTGGTAAAGGAAGGGCATGAACCCCCTAGGACAATAATCAATGGTGATGTAGAACTTAAACCTAAATCACTTTGGACAAAAAATAAGAGAAAGAAACATTTCCTTGCTGCTAAAGTGAAATGGATAATTTCAAATTTCTTGTCACCTAATGAATATGAAAGGGTCTCAAATTGTTCTACTACTTAGGAAATTTGGGACACACTAGAGATTGCACATGTAGGCACCTCACTGGTTAAGGCTTCAAAGGTGCATGTTCTTGTGTCACAATACGAAATGTTTAAAATGGAAGAGGGTGACTCAATTAAGGATTTAATCTAAAGATTCACTACAATTACTAACCATTTAACATTGCTTGGTAGAAAGTTTGAAAATGTAGATCTTGTTCATAAAATTATAAGGTCTTTGACTGAAGAATGGCAACCCAAGGTCGCTACAATCAAAGAGTCACTAAATATAGGTATTCCTACAATTCAAGAGCTCTTTGGCAATCTTGAAGAGCATGAGCTAGAATTGAGAAGATACAAAAAGAATGAGGATGACAAAAAGAAAAAGACTCTAGCACTTAAAGTTGCAGAATTAGAGGAAAGAGAATCTGAAACTAATGTAAACACAATTAACAATAAAGATGTGGCATTACTATGTAAAAAACTGCAAAGAATTTTAAGATACAAGAAGAACAAGGAAAAGAGCAAAACAACATCTCAAAGAAGGAATAACACGAAGATTGAGCAAGGAAATTCAATCAATACTGTCCCTATTTGCTTTGAATGCAAAAAACCTAGCCATATCAAGCCAGATTGCTTAGTCTATTTGGAGAAGCAATTGAAGAATGTGAGAAAGATGAAGAGACAATCCTACAAGAAGTCTAATTTTGCTATTTGGGATGATGAAGAGGCTAATACTACTGATGAAGATGAATCAGAGGATGATGCCTTATTCTGTCTTTTGGCCATGCACAATGACAATCTTGAGGTATTGAGCAAAAATCCTTTCTTTGCTATTTCTAATAATGGTGAATCCAGTGATGAATCTAAGAAAGACTTCAATAAAGATAGTGATGATGAGGATTTAGATGATCTTTGTATTAAATTGTATGACTCATTAATGGAAACCAAAAAATAATTAACTACTTCTAAGAATGAGCTAAAAGTTTTGACTAAAAAAGTTAAATTCTTAGAAAAGAAAAATGCTAAATTGACTGCTCTAACTAGAAAAGAATGTGAACAATGCAGTCTATTTTAATTTGAAATTGAAACTTTAACTAAAACACTACAAGGATTTTCTGAAAGCAAGAAAAAATTAGAATATGCACTACAGAATCAGAAGTTTTCGTATAATAGAGTTGGTATAGGATTTAGACAATAGAACTATAGGAAATTTAAAAGATGGAACCCTATCAATATTACCTATTTCTTCTGTAATCAAAAGGGCCATCACATCAAAAATTGTTCTTTTAGAAATGGTACTTATTTTCTAAAACCAAATGAAAGATTAGTATGGTTACCTAAATCTACAATTGTTAAGAAAATATTTGTCACACTAATTGACCCAAAAGTCAGTGGGTATCACCAATGCCAATATAAACTTTATGTTGTAGGGATGTGAAAGACAAAGCACAAATTTATGGTTTCTAAACAATGGATGTCCAAGGCATATGACTAGAAACAAAGATAAGTTCATTTGTCTCACACTTATAAATGGAGTAAGGTGACCTTTGAAGATAACTCTAAAGGGAAAGTCAAAGGCATTGGTAAAATTGGTAAGTCCTTTGGTTGTTGCATAAATGATGCTTTGTATGTAGATGGGCTAAAACACAATTTTTTGAGTATAAGTCAGTTATGTGATAAAGGGAATAAGGTTATCTTTAATTCAAAGAAATGTTTAGTTGTGAATGGCAATGATAGCCAACTAAAATTAGTAGGACATAGATTTAATAATTTCTACTTATTTGATCTTGATTCTAAATTTAAGTCGGACTTAACATGCTTAGTTAGTCTTGATGATGATACTTGGATTTGGGATAGAAGACTAGGACATGTAAACATGGAATTAATTAGAAAATTATCCAAGAAGGATCTAGTATTTGGTTTGCCTAAATTGAACTACATTAAAGACAAAGTATGTGGTGCTTCTTAGAAAGGTAAACATGTGAAATCCTCATTTAAATGTAAAAATATTGTTTCAACTTCAAAACCCCTAAGCTTGCTTCATATGCACTTAATTGGTCCATCTAGAATCCAAAGCCATGGAGGCAACTTTGATGTATTCATGTCTTTAAGTCTTTCTAGATTTACATGGACTCTCTTTTTATCTCACAAAAATGACACATTTCAAGTCTTTAAGAGACTTGCAAATGTTATTCAAAATGAAATAGGATGTTTCATTATTTCCATAAGAAGTGACCATGGGAAAGAATTTGAAAATAAGTAATTTAGTGGTTTTTGTGTAATGCATGGCATTAGTCATAATTTTTCTGCACCTAGGACACCATAGCAGAATGGGGTTGTTGAAAGGAAAAACAGATGTTTGGGTGAAATGGCAAGAACAATGCTAAATGGCAGCACATTTCCAAAGTCCTTTTTTGCTGATGCAGTTAATACTACATGCTATATTATGAATAGGGTATTCCTCAGACCTATTCTAAACAAAAGACCCTATGAATTATACTTTGGAAGAAAGCCTAACATATCATACTTTCATATATTTGGTTATAAGTGTTTTATGCATAACAATGGCAAGGATAATCTAGATAAATTAGATCCTAAGTTAGATTATGGTATTTTTCTTGGTTATTCTTTATCTAGCAAGGCCTTTAGAGTTACAATGGAAGGACCTTGAAGATAAAAGAATCTGTGCATGTTGTCTTTGATGAATTTGTTTTGAGTGATCATGGATTAAGTGTAGAGGAAGATTAGCAAGATTGGTGGACCTCTAACTCAACTTTAGTAAATTAGCAAGAAAAATCAAAGGTATATGTTGCAAAACCAAGAGAAAAAGATAAAAACTCCATTATACTGGACATTACACCACCCAACGCTCCTTAAAAACTTTGGAAATTCATGGCAGATCATCCCAGAGAACTTATCATAAGAGATACAACTAAATGAGTAACATGCAGTAATTTGAAAATTTTTTACAATTAGTTAGCTTATTTTTCTTTAATTGAGCCTAAGAATGTTCAAGAGGCCTACAAGATGACAATTGGATTTTGGCCATGCAAGAAAAATTAAACCAGTTTACAAGAAATCAAGTTTGGACACTTGTGCCAAAATCTGATCATCATAATGTAATAGGGACTCATTGGTTTTTTAGAAATAAATGGGATAAAAATGGAGTAATTATATGAAATAATGTTAGGCTAATAGCAAAAGGATATAACAAAGAAGATGGAATAGATTTTGATGAAACTTTTGCACCAGTAGCTAGAGTAAAAGCCATTAGAATGTTATTGGCATTTGCTTGCACAAGAAACTTTAAACTTTACCAAATGGATATTAAAAGTGCTTTCCTAAATGGATACATTTTAAAAGATATCTATGTATAATAGTCCCTAGATTTTTAAGACCCCCTAAATCCAAACCATATTTTGAAGTTGCAAAAAGCCTTATATAGTCTAAAATAGGCACCTAGAGCCTAATAAGACAGGCTTAGTAAGTTCTTAATCTAGAAAGGCTTTAAGAGAGGGACTGTTGATACAACACTTTTTATATTAGAAAAGGGTAAAGATATTCTACTTGTACAAATTTATGTGAATGATATTGTTTTGAGCTCTACAAATGAGCAATTGTGCAAAAATTTCTCAAAGTTAACACCAAATGAATTTGAGATCTCCATGATTGAGGAGCTGACCTTTTTCCTTGGCTTGCAAATTAAACAATTAACCAAAGGTATTTTCCTATGCCAAACTAAATATACTGTTGAATTATTAATGAAATTTCAGTTTGATAAATGTAAACCCGTAGGCACACCTATGAGTCCATCATTAAAATTAGATCATGATTTGAATGGAAAGAGTATAGATCCTATCCTATTTAGAGGAATGATACGTAGTTTGTTATACTTGACTACTAGTAGGCTTGACATTATGCTTTGTGATTGTGTATGTGCAAGATATCAAACTAACCCAAAGGAATCATACCGATTAGCAATTAAAAGGATTTTTAGATACCTCGTTGAAACCAAACATTTAGGACTTTGGTATCCCAAGTCTAATAGTTGCAATTTATTAGGATATTCTGATATAGATTATGCAAGGAGTAAAATAGATAGGAAGAGCAATAGTGGTGCACATTAATTCATTATACACTTATTGGTTTCATAGTCATGTAAAAAGAAAAACTGTGTTGCTTTCTCTACTACTAAGGCAAAGTACATAGCTGCTGGAAGTTGCTGTGCCTAAATTCTTTAGATGAAACAATAGCTTTCAGACTATGGAGTAAAATTTGAGAAAATTTCAGTACTTTGTGGCAACACAAGTGTCATAAATATTACTAAAAACCATGTAAAGCACTCTAGGACTAAGCACATTCAGATTAGATACCACTTTTTGAGAGATCATGTTAAAAAAGGAGACATTTCAATTGACTTTGCTCAAATAGATTTTCAACTAGCAGATATTTTTATAAAACCTTTATATGAAAAGAGATCTATTTTCATTAGAAGAGAAATTAGAATGATGAACCCTGAAGAAATTGATCTAAATTAGTCAGTTTTCAATTGTTTGCTTTATACTTTTTAAATTCTTATAATTCTTGTTATTTTTGATTTGTTATGATTGATTTTCAAAACGCAAAATCTAAGTTCAGCATTGGAGTTTCTTAAGTTTATTTTGTATGTATATGCTTTAAGGATTTAAGGTAAAATTAATGGCAAAATCTGGTTCTTTTCTATATGAAAAACTGAGTTTTGAAACTTGAATCGAGTCCAAAATCAATTTATAATTTTTTCCAGGATTTATTTGACTACATGAATTGATTCACAACTCAAAAATTTGAATTCATAATCAATTCTAGAACCAATTTAGAGAAATTTTCAGTGTTTCTATAAAATTTGAAATTTTTGAAAAATTTAATATGCATGAATGAATCGATTCTTTAATATTCGAACCAAAATTAAGTCATTAATTCAGGGGGACCTATGACTTTTTACCTTGATTTTATTCTATTTTATATGCTTGTTGCCTTACCTTATTACTTTTTGATATTTTAAAAGGGGGAGAAAAAGCTCAAAAGCTTCATTTTAGATGATATTAAATGATATCCTTCTTTAAATTTTTTTTCTAATTTTGAACCTTATCTAAAATTATTTGTCAACATTAAAAAGGGGGAGATTGTTAGCCTAGGTTACCCTAGCTACATATTTTCCTTAGTTTTAAAGTTAAAAACAATTTTATCTAATTGTATACTTTAATGTTTTTGATTTGTTTTATAGGTTCAAAGGAAATGATTCAAGAAGATCCAAGAATAGATCTAGGATTAGGTTTTATATTTTAATAGGATCTTTTGTAAATGAATTCAAATGAGTTTTGATTCAATTACTTTTTAAAATATAGTGAGATATAATTAAAATGCTTGAAGATATTTTTCAAACAAAGTCTTTTTAAAGATCTTTTCATAAGTACAAACTTTATAAAACTATTTTTTACCTTATGAATTGATCCACACATTGATTCAATGAAGAACTTGTGAAAAATTTTCTTGGAATTGATTTATCAATCGATTCATAAAGAAAAGTTTTGAAAACCACTTTTTATCAAAGTTTAGGAATTTTGCCAAAATCGATTCAATAATTGATTTAAGACCTGATGTCCAAGGACTGAGATTTGATTACTAAATTGATTCATTAGTCATAACTACTCTAAAAGTTAGTTATTCTATTACAGTCAATTACAACAGTTATAATAGCCCAACTGCTTTCAATTTTCAACAAGTTTTAATAGTTTTTCTTCTTCTTTAATTGTGAAACTTTTTGAGAGGATTAAGCAAAACAAGATTTGTTTTCATCTCACTACTTTTCTAAAATCATTCAAAAGATTAAATCAAAGCTCTACAAAATTCATCTTGATTGTTTGAGATTTCATCTCAAACCAATGATATTGTATTTTCTTA
The DNA here is from genome assembly GCA_026873985.1 of Saraca asoca. NCBI lineage: Eukaryota > Viridiplantae > Streptophyta > Magnoliopsida > Fabales > Fabaceae > Saraca > Saraca asoca. The sequence continues at coordinate 9,272 of JANHAO010019993.1, forward strand.
CTTTACCTTTATTTGTTTCTTTTTTTTTTAAGGGTTCTAGGGTAATAGAAATCTTGTATAGGTTAGCAAGAGCCTATTTCAATTCTTATGGTTTTTCTTAGGTTAGCAAGAGCTTGTGCAATTCTTGTGTTTGTTTTTGAACTGGCCTTTCAGGGCCCTCTTTTTTAATTTTGATTGTTTTCCTAATAAAATCATCTTCTGGTTAAGAAATGATCTAAGTGGAATAGACTTGAATTGCGGTTTCAATTCAAGTTGAACCACTTTAAAAATCTATGTCTTTAATCTCTCTTTTTGCTCCCACATCTAAATTCTTTTTACACAATTTTTAAATTTGATGTTTTTGTATAACACTAATTATTTGTCTACTACAAGATAATAATTTTTAGTTCCTGTTGAATTCAAAAGAAAAATCCATATTAAACTAAGGTGTATGTACATTCCCCTAAAGGAATAAGGGCAAGATCCATGTTTTTTTTGCATTTTATATATTTTACTAGGATTGTCATCCTTGAATAACATTGCCTAACAAATTAGAAGTTTAGTTTGTGCTCTTTAAGGGTGTGAACCTAAGGTAAGGTTTTTGGCCTCAAAAAGACAAATTTCTCATCTTAAGTTCTTTTGGTTTTAGTTTTGATCTTCTTTTTATCTTCTAAGTTGTTCTAAGGTGTTTCCCCAATAGCCAAAGGCCAAGATCAATACTAGAGAAAGGCTCATGTGTTATAGGTTCCAGAAGACCCCCTTTAATCGGTAGGTGGAATTCTATGTTGGGAAAATTGTATGAAAGGCATTAGGTATGCACAGCAAAATTTTAAAATTTTTCCCAAACTCGAATCATGTTGTTTACAAATTACTTCATAAGCAAGGAATAATTTAAATTACACATTCGCAAGAGTTTTCTCAAAATCCTTAGGTTTAAAATCTGAATTTAATCTCCAAGTAATTCCATGAACTCTTTAACAAGCTCCTTGATCAAGTCTTTTGGATTACCTTCAAGGCAACTCTTTTAGATTTGATCTCTAACACCAATGGTAATCCACACAAACCAAGTTGATTCGGAGCCTCCACCAAGTTCACATAACAAGTAGAGTAGGAAAATCAATGACTAAGCTAACGAGGTGCTACCTCTCCATGGAATGATAAATTTACTAGGACAAGGTTAGTACTTGGGTGCAAAGAGGAGATGACAAGTGAGATCACTAGAGAGTGTTGGTGCACAACACATACGCTAGGGCTTGTGTGTTATTCATGTATGTGTCATACATGTATTTAGGGGTTGGCATCTCACTCCTTTAAATAAAAGAGATTGGAGCACAAGAGTTGGGAGCAAGAATGAGTGGCACACAAGCTAGAGTTTTCCCTTACTCACGTCATTTGCTCATCAAATGGATGGGCTACATAGCAATCCTCTTGGCCCAAGGAGTACACACTCTTTGGTTGGGCTATAATGAGTCCAAACTCATAGACTTCATGTTCCCTCTTTTATGTCTTCCAAGCCTAAACACCTTTTCTATGAGTCCAAACTCATAGATTCTTTATTAGAATTATTAAATAATTGATTAGTTAACACTCTTAATCATATCAGAACAATTAGTCATTTTAAATTTCTAACATATTCACTAATTTAATTCATGAATTCATATCATTTTGCATTATAATTTTGGATGAAAGAGATTCTATTGTGTGTGACACATTAGGTTTCTTTGCACATTACCAATGAATTTCTTTACAAGCTTTTATAAGCTCAATTAAATTAAAACTCCTTTTAATTCAGACACAAATCCCCTAAATTATTCAAACGAATTTATAAATCATGATTAGCTTCTAAAAAAGCATCATGATCACCAAAATGCCAATAGTAGATTTGTGGAAATTAAAATCTTTAGTGATATGGTATTAGTAAGTAATTCAATTGCTTCATCTCATGATATTCAAATTGGACTTAGGGTATGGTCCAAGTGTCAATCTTAATATGAACATCCAATCTTAGGTGTATGTTTGACTATGTACTATCTCATAATTATTCATATATAAAACTCCTTTTATGTATCAATAATTGATCATACATAAAACTCTTTTTATGTACCATCAATACATAGGCTTATGATTTTGATCATAGCAAAAGTATCAAAGCACCTTTTGAATATCTTTTTTTCTTACCAAGGAGGATAAATTTTGTTTTGATCAATCACTACCTTCATGTACTTCATAGTGCACCCAAAATTAATCGTATCTACCTTTTAAAAGTGCAAGCCTAAAATATAATCAAAGTGCATGACTCCATACATAAGATACTATGTTGATCTCAAGTCTACGGATCACTTACACCACTTTCACATGAAAAGTCCATTGACACATGGCAGCATTCCTTGTCATCTCTTATTACGAGTTGATTGGGGTGCTAAATCCAATCAAGATTAGAAATTATAAACTGAGCTACCTAAACTACTTGTAGGATAGGCAAGACCGAGTTGAGCTCTTGGATCATTTTGGATTATATTAATCAGATTAAGAAATGAAAATAAAGGGGGCTTTGGCAGTAACTATACTAACAGCTAACACTAATGCAGAAACAAAAATAGAAGAAAGTAAACCAACTAGCCCAAGGGAATCAACTAAACTTGAGATTAATATATCCTTGATCACTAAATATTCATCCAATTGTTAATCATATTTCTTGGCCTAAAATCATAACAAGAAGTCTTGAAATGATTGATGAGTCTTAAACAAAACTCAGCCAGTAAACAATCCATCAAAAGCTTAATGCATTGCTTGGTTTCTGCCATTCTCTTCTAAATTGATTATTAAGCAATAACCATATAATCATCCAAACCAAATGAAGCCATTCAATTCAGAAAACTTAATAAAAATAGAGAGGAAAGAAGAATAAATGACAAACAATTGAATGCAAGTTGAAAACAAGATCTCTACATTAATCTTCAAGCTGTCAATCCCTTAGACTGATTACAAATGTTTAGCCTTCCATGGAAGGTAGAAAGTTACAAAGAAGAGAAGAGCAAAAGCTTGCTCTCTGCCCTCTGAAAGCTCTCCTCCCAAAACATCACTACAAAACTGAACTAAAAAGCCTAAAACTAAAAGGACTTTGCCTAGGGTCTTCGCTGAAGTTGGGTAGGAATGGAGAAGGTGGTTCAATGGTTTGGGGCCGAAAAATGGGTGAGCTGTGGCCGAAATTTGCAGAAACTTGCAGCTTATTGCTAGAATATGATCGAATTTTGAAGGGAAAGGGAAGTGATCGGACATGGGTAGAGGAAGAGCTAGAATTGACGTGTAGGAGAGTGAAGAGGTATGGCCGTGTTTGGGGTTTTAGGGCTACCGTGTTAGTGTTTTGGGCCCGAAACACAATCATGCTCTAGGACACGGGTAGGCCGTGTTTCGGGCTGTCCAGGCTGTGAATTTTTTTTTTTTTGTTTTTTTTATATTTTTTTTATTTTTTGAAAATAATGAAAGGCAAATTACAAGAATGAAAAATAAAAATAAGCTTGGGTTGCCTCCAAAGAAGCGCTCTTTTTAAGTCATGAGCTTGACTCTTTTCGTACTTTACTTACTTGAAGGGAAGAGAGAGTGAAAGTGTCTCTCTCTTTTGCTGGTACTTCTGCCAGATAGATTTTAACCCTCATTCTTTTCTTCCTTTTCTTATATAGCTTTAAATCAGGGGAAGGAGGTTCTAGTTCTGCCTTTGGAGTCTCGTCCTTCACCCTGATACTCTTATCAGTAGTAGGAGGGCCTTTTTCATGG
>JANHAO010019994.1:0-13023 GCA_026873985.1 Saraca asoca
AGGTACCCAGAATAAGACCAAAACAGGGCAGCCAAGAGAATGAGAGATGATGAGGGATCAAATGTGTGAATTTTGGTCTGACATTTTTATGGAACGTCCCTGATATGTTGAGAATATCCCAGGCCAAATTTCAGAGAATTTCGAGATGATTTGCCTAGGTAACCTTAGCAATAGAATTTAGTGATTTCTGGTAAGGTGCAAGCTGTACAGTTTTAGCAATGGCTATGGTTTAGGGGCAATATCAAAACATTTTGGGCTGGGATTTGTCTTATAAAAAAAAGAGATATAAAGGTGTTATTCTATAGAATTTAAGAATTTTTGGGCATCACTAGTTCACTTTCCATCTTGCCAAAGTTACAGTGCAAGAGAACAATAACTTTATTCAATCTAGAAATTAGAGCAAATATTTTTACATGTTTAGGTCTTTTTCCCTAGTAATTGAAGTGGATAATTAGAGTATTAGTAGAGATATTACAACAAACATGAAGATTTGAGAAATCAACCTTGAGAGGACAAAACCTCATGGAAGCTATGTCAAATTGAGGCACTAATAAGGGCATTAACATTTGAAGTGGAGAAGAATGTCACAAGCTAGCCTTGTGAACCAATTTAGCAAGCAAATATGCTTAGTTTCAAACAAAACTTGGTGTAAAAATTAAGCATTAAAAGTAGGTCGTTTGATGGGAATTTGGGAGCAAATGCACTTGTGTATTATTTTTCCATATTTTTCCTATTTGGAGTGTTTGTGTCTTTTTAGCATAAATCATTGGTCCAATGTGGGTAGAAAAGCACATGGTTGTGACCTAGCATTTTTATCTTCACGTCCATATGAGATGGTGCATTAGAACCTTTCTGAGTTAAGAGAAATGTTGTTATGTCAATTCAAAAAAAGTATATCTACTTGTTCCACTAGGGCTTTAGTTTAGAATGCTTTTTAAGGGGACGAGTCTGGTGACCTAAGTAGGCATTATGGCATAGGCTAAGGGTCAAAGTGTGAGAGGTTAGAGACTCCTTCTACACACTCAAAACTATGTAATGAGGCATACATTAATAAAATGAAGTTGTCTCTCTCCTTATTTTTTTTAAAAAAAGTTCCTTCTCAATGTCTACTAAAGGTTACTTATATAATGTGTTCATTGAGACTCAATTTGTGTGAATGCTTTGACTACACGCTCATGTTTGTTTGTAGACATGTTCTGAATATGATTTCATTGTATGGGTAACTGAAATCTATTTTATCCAATTATTTATCCAAGTGTGGCCTGAGTTTACTGAAAGGTTAGTATATTCGCCAAACGTTAACATCATGCATCAAACAATATGGTTAGAAAAGCCATAAGCTCATGACACTATAGCATGTTTTATTAACACAACGTGTATATGCTAAATCTTAATGATATATCATCAAAACTTCCTAGTAGTCTTAATCTCTTCTTAGCATTACATGTATTAAATGTAAATGGAACATGTATTGATAAAGATAGAGAGGCAAAATGTTGAGCAACATTTCTAAATCCATTTATAAACTAAACTACCTAGTTTATCGATAAAATGACTAAGTGGATCAAATTACATGAAAGAAAGTGGTGGGGTCATAACTAAAATCAAGCATGTGTCTTGTTTACTAGTGTATCAACTTAGTAATTTTCAAATAACAATTCATGCAATTCTTAGTCCTCTGAAACATAGCAATGACAATGTATCACTTCAAGAGCCTTTCAAGCCACAAAAATAGCTACTAACAATTAAAATATGAACATTGTTCAAGCGGCTAACCACAAACTGAACCAATATTCCTAGCAACTATCAAACTATAAGCAAAATTACAACCAAGTATATGGAAAAAAAAACTCAAGTCAAAAGTATTATCATTTTAATGGGAAAAAAATAGAAGAGAGGTAGACAAAAGAGAGAGCAGGAAATCATTGAACTTTTAAAAATTATAAAGAAATTATAAAATGAAGGGGAACTTGCAATTAACATAGCCAGAGCACTTATGATGAAAAGAATATATCCAAGTAAGTTTTAAAATCTACGATTAAATTTTGTCTCCCTATATGTTAGTATTGCTATTGCTCCAAGTATGAATCGCTAATATACAAGAGTAAGAGCTCTAGAGAAGTGGCAAATTTACAAAAGGAGAATAAGAAATTTCTATCATATAACAACCTTGCTATGTAATAGAAAAACTACATATGAAAATTACTATGCATTTGTATTGAATAATAAAACTCTTTGATCAATGCAAAAGTCTAAACATTGTAATCAAATCATATGATTTAGATAGTTTAGTACTTTGGTTAATATATATTAGGATTTTATTATCTGTTCGACTTCAACAAAGAGTATGGAGTTTAAAATTTTAAATTCACTTAATGGCTTTCATTTTATAATAATTGTCTATTTGTCAAACTATAGAACATAAACAAATAATGGAATTACAAATATGTTGCTAAATTAATACTATTAGAAGCCAAAATAACGGAAGAACATAAGAGAAATATCATTCAAGAAGAGTCATCCATAACCAAGAAGCCAGCAAATAAGTATTACCACACATATCTTTCAACACTTTAATTTTAGACTTGCTATGAATTATTTTATCTCATTATTGATGGTGGTATAATTTGACAATTATTGGTTGGTAATGTGTGCATGACCTTAGCAATGGTTTTAACTTTTAACCCATTTTAAGGAGAAAAGTTCATTAGAAGTTCAAAACTTCTGCTAATATTTGTGGGTCAGCCCATGGCATACCTTCATTCTTTGTTTCTTGAATAATATCGAAAAAGAAAAAAAAAATAATGCATAAAGTAGCACACATCTACAATTTACTAACAAGAGAAAAACCAATACATCACTGTAAATTTTTTTGCTTCTTCAACACAAAGATAATATCACACAAAAGGGAGGAACAAAGCTAAAGAAGTAAGAGAGAATTGGTTAATAATATAGATGACTGGGATGACAATAACTCCATATAGTAACTAGTTATTGGTAGTAAATTTGTTCCTCTTATTTATTGGTAGCAACACAGTGGCCAATTGCTTTTTAATTGTATTGAATTTTTCTACTTTGATCTGTAATTTATGCAATAGCTACACAAGTTGACCAATTCGGACTAGCACTTATAGACCAAATAAAAAAAAAGCAAGATACTTAGAGATTTGTAAGATTTTCAGCTTTCTTGTTTAAGGTGGGGTTGATGTGAAATATAGTAGACTAAACAAAGATAGAAAATAATGAAAAAGAAAGCCAAGGCCTAGGAGAAGAAATAGATTGTTACGGATACTCATCAATAAAAACAAATCAAAAGTATAGTAATCCTTATTCATGTAATGTCTTGCTAGCCCTAATTCTACTAGGAAATGAAATGCTATCATTTCCAAGGAGTCAAAAAATCAAATATAGATGACCTTATTTGAGAACTTCATATCACCTTCAATCATTAGAATAAACCAAAATCTTCAAATTACTTATCAAAACCTAATTGCCAAATCATATAATACAATTAATGATGAAGGCAGAAAATAGCTTACCTAGAATCAAATAAAAAGATGCAACAAGCAACAATGGCAACGATAGCAAGCAATGGTAGCAACGACTACAAGGAATGGTAGCAACAATGATTTGGGGTTTTGAATGAGAGGGAGAAGCTCAACTTCTGCATTTAGTCAAAGTACATTGACAAATTTGTCCAAATCCATTGCTAAGTGCAATTGACATGGTGCATTTCCTTTAGTGATGGAATTAGTGATAGGCATTTGTAATATTAAAAAAATATGCCTCTAATTCATTTTGTAAATGAAGAGTAGCATACAAGAACAATAAAATTACATATTCAAATTATAATGATAGAATTATCAATGGATTGACCATTTTTTTATTTTTTGCAACCTTCCATTAGTAATTTTGTCTCTATAATTGAAACTACCCATTTGAAGATAATTGAAGGTTTTGTTATTCATCTCTAATTCTATCATTATTTATCTAACTAATTATTAGTGGTGGAATATTGAATGCCTGTCACTATCCATCACTAAATCCACCAAAAGATAATAACTCTCTAGGACAATTCCATAGGTTATTATGGTGATGGATTTTCTATCACTATATTCGTCACTATGAAATGAAATGCTTGTAGTGTTGCATGAGCCACTTTTCTCTGTGCTCACTAGACATAGCTTCCTTATAACTTTCTAGCTTGGCCCCAATAATGAGCATCATATATTCATTAAGTGGATATCTCTGGGAAGGATGATGTGCTTTAGTAGATATTTTCAATTACTGTTCAAGATGTTGTTTAGGTGAAACTAGATCAATAGGCAACTTAGGTTAAGGTGCAAGATCATCAACCTTTGCATCTCCTCTATGATGATCAATAACCATAGTAGGAGGTCCAGGATTCAAATCCAAGTAACCAATGTCTATTGACTTTAGCTTTTTAGTCTTGTCAAAATCTTCAGCAATTTGGTCTTCAAAGAACACCACACCTCGACTTCTAATAACTTTCTTATTAACTAGATCCTACAATCTATATGCAAACTCATCATAACCATAACCCAAGAAAACACACTATTTTGTCTTGCCATCAAGCTTGGATCTTTCTACTCTTGGAATATGCACAAATGCTTTGTAGCCAAACACTCAAATGGTTGTATGACACTCCTTTTCCTGTCCACACCTTATCTATAAAATCATAATTAAGAGCAGTTAAAGAAGAAAGGTTAATTAAATTCACTGCAATTATCATTGCTTCACTTCAAAAGGCTTTCGATAACTTAGCATGAGAAAGCATACATCTAATTATTCCATTAATTGTTCAGTTCATTTTGTCTACAAGCTCATTTTGTTGAGGTGCCTTTGGAATAGCCTTCTCAAACTTGATGCCATGGTGTTTTCAATATTTCTCAAATGGATCTATGTATTCACCACCATTATCTGCTTCAACATATTTCAATTTCATCCATATTTCTCTCTCAACACATACATGAAACTTAGTAAAAACATCAAGCACATTGTCTTTAGTTTTCAAAGCATGCGCCCAAACTTTTTTTAGAGTGGGTTATAAATAAATATAACAAAATATGTAGCACCACCAAGAGTTCTTCAATCTGTAGAGCACATATCAATATGAATCAAATCAAGAATATATAATTTCCTATGTGGAGGGGATTTAAGAAATTAAACGCTATATTTTTGCATCAGATATTGAGGTTGATATTGAGAACATGTCTAACATTCATTAGTAGTAATTTGCATCAGATATTAGTTTCCAGGCTAACATCTCTAATACTAATGATCTTTCATGAGCCTTCATTTCCTAATCTAATAGTGCCATACTTGTAGGTAGATTAAGATGTAAAGAAATCTTTATAAGGAGTAATGTGGTATGAAGCTCTTAAATCAAAACCCTAAATAGAGTTTTCACATGAAAAAATATGAGATGAAAAAGAACATAGACAACCAATTTAGAATCATTGCCATAAAAAAAATGAATTAAAGAGGTATGCTTATGCTAAATGTAATAGTAAATAAATTAGGATTAACTTAAGATTTATTATATCTTGGAAAAATTAACTAGTAAAGCACTTACTTAAAATTTGAGGAATGAAATCCGGATAATTTCGCAGCGTTATCCAAAGCACTCTGCCACTTTTGCAATTGCAGCATGTCAAATCTTTTTTTTTTTTATGCTTAGCAAATGCATCTTTAAAACTTCTTATTTTGTAACGAACATTGGATGGATCAATTTTGCAAAAAACAAGTATTACAATCTGTTTATGATTTTTCATACATTCTATTATTTTGGCAAGTTCTTGTAAACACCTTTTTGAAGAAGCATAATGTTTAGAGAATGTGACTAATGAAATTTTTTATTTTTGAATTGCTATAAGAAGTGTCGGTAACATTTCATCCCCCTCCTTGAGTTTATAGTTGATAAGAGTATCAATTTTCTTTTCAAATGATGCCTTAAGCAAATAGCTTAGAAAACCAGAATGAGTGTCTGTCCCTCTACACTCATAAAAGCGTCATGTTTGCTTTCTGGATCTAGATCACAAGAAGTTGGAGAGGGAGCAGGATCAGGAAGAGGAGTTGAAATAGATGAATGAAGAGTGCCTTTTTCTTTGAGTAGAAGCAAGAGAAGAAGAAAAACGAGTGGAAGAAGAAGAAGAAGAAGAAGAAGATGTAATAGCCACTGGTTACAATCTTGCAGATTATAGTATCTAGATGGATCTATAACCGCGAAAATGGCATAAGAGACACCCCATAAATTAAGGGGAAGAGGATGAAAAACATAAACCAATGTAAATAATGATCTATTGGCCACAATTAAGGACAACAATGCCGTGTCGAAAGATATCTGTATACAGAAATTAACGTAATGAAACAAGTAGTTAGGCAACAATAATGAGTGAAATGATAATCAATGATTATAACTTAGATTTGGTTGGATTTGCTATTTGAATTATAACTGCAATTATGTTACTGTTAACAAAACTATGAAAAATGTGAAAAAAAAAATCAAAAATTATGTTAAAGCAAAAATGCAAAGTGCAATTGTGAAATATAGCGCAACTGCGATATCCAGACTAAGTATCTAAATTAAAGATATACTAACCGCTTGGGTTGCTCAAATATCTGATTCTACTCTTTGCTCAAAGGGGCAAAATGTTCACAAATGCAAACATCGGAACCTATAGCAATATATGAAACAAAAACAGACAAGAAAAGTTGATTTACATTAGCACAGAGGAAAGGCAAGCAGATTACATGAAGAGGCTAAGTTGACCCATCGGAGTGCAATTAGGGGCAAAATTCAATGTGATTTTAATATTAAAACTAATTTTTTAAATACTAAAGTGTTAGGGTGAAGTTTTTAGAAATTTATTTCTTTCCTAGTTTACATGTCAAACCATTAATGATTTAGTATAGTGCTACAATGAATTAATATATACAAAGATTTTGCTATGATTTTATTTTTGCCCCAATCAGGGTCCATTTGTTTGAGAGGAAAATTTTTTTTAGAAGCTTTTTTCCTAACTTTTCTATGTTTGAAATCAATAGGATAGTTGATCAACAAAAAATAATAGTGTATTTGAGAGAAAGTGATTTTCCCTTTTAATCAAATGAAATCATTTTCTCAAATCATTTTATATTACATAGTCAAATTCTCCCTTTCTTTACTTCACTTTTTTTCCCTCTTATATCTTTCTCTCTCTACTTTCTTTCATTCTCACTCTATCATTCTCTCTCTCCTATCTTTCTCTCTATTCTCATATTCTCAAATCATTTTCCTTCATCCTCACTCTCCCTCTCCCTCTCTCTCTCTTATCTCTCATATTCTCTTTCTCCTTCCATTTCAACAAATATTGATAATTCAATAATTATATTAAAAATTGTATTGAAAATGTATTTAAGCAATTAAGAAAATTGGCAAATGTAGTTAATAGCAACCAAAGTTAATTGAATATGAAGCTTATGAAGAAATGACGAAGATGGAAGACAAAGATTTGAATATTCTTCTTTGGATGTTGCTTTTAGTGTAAAATACACTTAACTTTTTCTTTTTACAAATAAAGAGTTGACTCCTATGTTGAAATATTCTAATTACAAAAAGATTATTGCGCAATTTGATCATAAAGATGAAATTTGTATATATAATGATATTTTTCAATAAGGAAAAATAGTTTGTGTTTAAGTATCAAACAAGAGAAAGTTTTTTTTTTCTTATGTTGTCCAAACAAAAAAAAAATCAATTGATTTTCTAGAAATGCATTTTCTTAAGAATGTATTTTCCATAAAATTTTATTTTCCATCAACACAAACAAACCCTACAATTCTTTCAACTTATAAAATATCAAATTAATACACAATATCAAGTTAATACAACCCAACCAGTGAGAGACCATGTTTTATGTTTATCTTGTTTATTTATTTTGAAAACAATTTTAAAGAAACTCATTGTATGATTTAATAAAAAGCCAATACCTTTCAGGATGTAACAACCTTGAACTTTTTCATGCAATCAAATGATATACAATCAACTATAATGAATTATTGTATCAATAAATTACAAAAAATGTAACTATAAAATATGCAAACATGAAGAATCAAAATTTTATAGCTAAGATTACAATGACATTTCCTCCATTAAAGGAATAAAAAAAATGATAGAGGAAAAAAATAAAAATATTATTATTAATTTGGAGGGACAAAAGAAAATATCCGTAACTTTGAATATGATTCTAAGAGTTCAACTTTGATATACATGATGCAAAACTAAAACAAAAGAAAAAGGATAAAAGAATGCTTTTTACTGCTAAAATCACAATGACACCATGCCAATAGGCGAAACTTCATGGAATACAGAGTATACAAAGTATTTCAACACAACTATTAGGAACAATCCAAGAAAATTTACAGAATAGCATCATTCAACTTTTATATAGATCATAGTATCATGCCACCTACCTCTGTTTTTTTTCATATTTTAATAGTGTTCTTTATACCTTAACATTGAGATGACTCAAACTGCTTGCTCGATCCACTGAGTGAAACATCATCATCTGGGCTTTACATCACTTCCCTTGCTTTGGAAGGATAGCAGAGGAAAAAATAATCAAGTAGCTATATTGTTGCAAGAGCTATTAAAATCTGCAGCAAGTAAAAGTCATATCATTCATGACATTGATAAATGGTAACTGCATTAACTTGCTCTTTTGTCAAAGATCAAATCTTATGCAAGACACCAATCACAATAGCATAGCCCTTGAAAAGGCTCATGCAAAATAGGGAACTATTAAGTGATTTAAGGAAAAAGCATATCCTTTGTTCAATAACGAAGAAAAAAGTAAGTTGGCACTTTCTGTGGAATTGGAACAAGAGAATAGAATACATCATGTAAGACTAATACTTGAGGCAAAAAATAGATGAGACCTAGAAAAAGATTATGTAACCCAGGCTTTACCTTTTAATGAGCTTCCTGATATATGATTATCCCTCAATTAAAATTGAGCAAGAGGTACAAGGATAGAGCTTCACAAGGATTGGACTGCAAGAATGTAGAATCATAATAGCTAGAGAATTCACAGTACTCTCTTTCAATGAATAATGAAGTGAAAAGTGTAAATATTATATTTGTGTACATTAATAACTAGCTTAAAAGCTAAAAACCATGATCAGGCAAAATTTTGAGGCAAATATAGGTTACCTTGTTTGTTGAATAGTTCACTCTTATTGAAGCTATCGTTAAAGTGATTGATTAGCAAAATGTCGACCATCTTTAGTGTCATTGTCTTACTTGCAGAGAACTAATCAACCAAACTCTCTGAACCATGATTTTTCCTCCCAAACTTCAGTAATCATTTAAAACCTTTTGTGGCATCCCTACGAGATTAATTATGGGATGCATTAGAAACAAGAATAGGTTTTTGGGCACTTCACCATTTTTTCTTCATTCTTGTAGCTACATCAGAATCAACCTAGGCAAAGGAGTGTGAATTCCAATATGCAAGGTTTCTAATTGGAGAATCGATAGAAGCGTCAATGCCTAAGGATTCATGCAAAAAAGAAAATGGATGGCACAAGCATGAGTTCTATGAGATAGGGGCTTTCAACTGGCAGGTCTTACAAAATTCCTACATTATTGAAAGCTAATGGCAAAGCAACAGCCATTTCAGCTATTGAAATGGGTTCTAATTTAGCAAAGATATCTTGTAGAATCACCAATTTTAGACCCAGAATTACCAAATTTCTTAGTATCTTGGCTTAGTTTTACCTTTCCATTCAAAGTATGATCTTCAATAGCCATAGTTTCTATTCCATCCTCCTCCTCTTGGATCATATCCACAACATCTTTCCTTTAAAATTCTAATTCATCAGATTCTTCCTTTTCTTGTATCTCAGATGCCATTGAAACTTTCATCCTGATTGCATCAATATCAAATTTTAAAGGATCTTAAATAACACCATTTGAATTCAAATTAATTGATATCTAATATGATATTATTGAATTAGTGAAAGGTCTTCTTTTTGTTATTAAATTTTAACACAAAATAAGATGGGCCTAGCCCAATCCTATTTAGGAAGTAGAGGATTACATTAACTCTTAATTAATTACATTAGTAGTTAGTAGATAACTAATTGTATTAGTTGATTTGATTAGCTAATAGTACTAGTTGTTTGTACAAAGATATTTGATAAAATTATCTTTTTACTATTAGTTATTTATATGTAAAATGGCATATAAGGACATGGATATATTTTATTATTTATTTGAGTATTCTTTTACATTAACATTATTTCAAATTTTAAATATATGATTCATCAAATTACATTTTTTTCTAAGAAATAGATCATTGTAATTTATTATTTATTATATTTTTGTTTGAGAAATGAAGATTATAACTTATTATATTCATTAGATAAAAAATAATTATTTTTAATTATACTTATTAGATTTTATTTTAAGGAATAAATAATTATAATCTATTATTTATTAAATTTTCTTTTAAGAAACAATTTGTTATCAAAGGCAAAGATGCCAAAAATTGAATTGACCATGGGAAACTGTGTCTTTTTGCACATTAAAAGCAAATAAGTTAATTAAAAATGTTGGTTCCTAATTTTTTGAAATTAGCTTTTGAAAGGTTAATTCACTAATTTAACCAGTCATTTGACAAACACTAAAATAACGAATTAACTTGGTTAAACAACTAAAATCTCCTGAATTAGCTAAAAATTGATCAAAAAGTTATCTGTCAAACACCCTCAATATATCCACGTTTTAACTCAAAGGACTTTTACATAAAGAAGTGTTTTAGAGATATAATAAAAATTATACATAGAATTTTTCTAAGTATTTAAGCTTTTAGGATTAATTGGCATTTGGCATATACAGTCAACATATTCACAATTGATTTACATGCAAACCATTAGTACAATAGTACTTCAAATAATCCATATTTAGGGGTGTTTGGTTCAACAAGAGGAAATGGAAAGGGAATGGAATCAAATAAGAAGGACTAAGAGTAATAGTAACAGTTATTTTTAATATGTTTGGTTTAATGAGGGAATGAAATCACACTCTTTAAGATTCCCTTTCTTATTGTTTGGTTAGGTGGTGGTCAACAACAATGGATGGTGTTGTGGTGGGTGATAGTCAACAATGGTCAGTGGTCAAGTATGGTAGACGGTGGTGGGAGTGGTCAATAATAGTAAGTAATGCTCAACAGTGGTTAATGGCAATAAGTAGTGGTCGTGCTAGAAGGTAGCGGTCAACTGTACAATGTTGATGGTTGTCAATCCCCAGCCATGACTGGCATGAATATCATTTCTTGATTGATATCACCAATCTCTAACCTATTTCCATAATCCATTTCTACTTACACTTGCTTCAATATTTTCTAATCATATTTACTTAAGCTCATTTGGTCAGTTAAGAAATCATAAACTCATAGAAAAATAGGGACACATTAAGATAGACACATATTTGTATAATTTACAAGAGCGTTGCCCAAATAAGGCACATTCCTTTTGGAACATTAGTGTCAACAATTTTCCATCAAGTTTTCAAAAGACATTAAAATAGATAACTAACTAAAACTATGAGTCATTCCCTATACTATCCCATATGTCCTCACAAGGGTAAAGGCAAACCAATAAGTTACATTGACCTATAGCTTGTCATGCAATCAAAAGTATAGGTTGAACTAACTAAGCACTCGTAGGAACTCTATAGCCATAGTGCTTAGTGAGATATATCCTTACCTAACTTATGAATTTACCAACAACAAACAAATGCATATACATTATAGCAAATTTGGTCGAATTTCATGCCAGAATTAATAGACAAGTCATGAGATCACAAAGACTAACCTCTAAATAGCATCACATAATATTATCATTATTACATTATAAAGAGGCATTATTTTCTCATGGCCTCAAACAGTCATCATCAATTGTCACAATTTTGCATCATAGGATCGTATCATTTTAGCATTTTATAGATTAACAATCTAAGTAAGTAAGCAAAATAAATAAGCGAGATCAAGATTCTCCTTCTTACTCCTTCCCACCATAACCTGCTTAATCGCTAGCCTTATCCCTCCAAGTTTCACCTTATTTCCATGCTACATAATGGAACATGTAGATTCAAGATTCTATTCATATTCACCATCTCATCATATCAATCACATCTCATTATTATCAATCATCATCCCATGTCTCATGGGGAATTCTCGAGCTTTCAAACTATATCATTTCTCATATTAGCCATATCTAGGAGTTCACATTCAATCACAATCACATTTGCTTTGTCACATTATCATGATAATGATCAAGATTGCTTCCATAACATCAGTTTATAAGTAGTCAATAGATGTCTTATCTATTCAAGGATTCAAGCAATAAGAAATTTTAACATGGAGAATCTCAACAATCAACTCATTATAGCATTTTTGTTCAACAATAATCATCATATTCGCACCTAGGTTCTATTGTTCTTAATATACTATAGGTTGTTCTCATCATACTATCTATTAGTGTATGCCCTAGAAGCCAATCATAGGATGATTGTTTTTGCATACATTGTATTACGTTTTAATGGAAATTCAACAATTATATTTTTTGTTACATCTGCTTAATATAAATAAATATGATCATTGTCCCTAGAATAATTTTTTATTCTTAAAATGTCCCTAGTCGAGTATTGTTATGAACTGGGATAGCAATAATGCATTGAGACTAGCATGTGTGATGATTGATAACCAAAAGTCATGGATATGAGATATCAGGTCATTACATGAGTACATGTTAGAGAACCAATGTACTAGACCGACCCACTATAAGAATGCTTTATGAAAAGTTATGTGTCATAAGCAATTCTTTAGTGACCATAATATATGGAGTCCTTTGACCTGAAATCACCATGATTGCCTACATGAGGAGTCATTTACTTTGACACTGTCTTATGTTACCTTTAATAGGGTGGCCTAAAAGGCAGTGGTTAGGTATATCACA
>JANHAO010019995.1:0-13006 GCA_026873985.1 Saraca asoca
TCACATATAAGGGCTTCTATACAAGGAACTTGATATCTTAATACATGATTACTAGAAAATAAATCTTTTGTTCTGGGAGTGTTCACCAGGCCCGAAGAAGGCTACTGTCAGCTTGTCACCGATCGGAGTGCTGCCAGTGACCCCAAACTCAACCCTAGCCAAATAAGGGCTGAGAGAAGGGAGAAGACTAGTCTTGCTGGACAAGGGAGATAAGGGAAGCTGCTGAAGTCTTCCTTGTGTTGCTTCGGTTCGCCACACATGGCGGCATCGATGAGGAGACGAACCGCCGGTGAAAGGCGACGTCGGCATGGAAGGAGGCTGCCTACTTCGCCAAGGAGGAAGAAGAGGAGATGTCGGGCTCGGGCTGCCGAGGACTTACCACATCGTCACCGAAACGCTCACCGACGAAGATGGTCATTGGAGCTGCTAGCCGAACGAAGCTTCAGCGCCGTTGCCGTCTTGAGAAGAAGAAGCGAGGAAGAGAGGAAGAAAAAATAAGAGGGGCTGACTTGCTGGAAACTTTGGGAAGCTTGGCCAAAATATCAGCCAACCAGTCACCTGGAACCGGCTCAGCCGATCACAACCCAATTTATTTATTTATATTTTTTTTCTCAATTTATGCTCTGGCCCCAAAAGTTTGGGTTATTTCGAAAACTTCCCCACCCGATTTTGAGTCTTTTCACCTAAGTCCTTGCCGAAAGTTTCAGTTTAGTCCTTTTTGTTTTTAAATTTTATTTTAAATTTTCCTTTTTATTTTCTTTATTTATCTGGACATTACATGTTCACCACTAACTTTCTAAGAAAAGTCTATCATCATCTACAAGTCTACAAGAAACAATCAAAATGTAACGAACTAAGGAAAATTCAGAATTATGTGGCAAGCCGATGTAAGGAAGTTGAAACCTACCTTACCACCTCATTGTTGGAAGATTCTAGATTTGTCAAGACTCTTTAAGGCGATAACCATTTGCCAACTTGGAAAGCCCATATAAAGGCTTGCATGTTATGAGCTTAAGTGTCCAAGTTAAGTGATTGTGTGGAGTGAAGTGAGGAAGCAAACTGGTGAGTGTGTGTTTAAGTGTAGAGTGTTGCAAGGTGTCAAGAAAATAGTGTTATAGTGAGATGTCCTTGAGTGAGTTCTCTAGTATGTAAACATTATTAGTATGTGTAAATGATCTTGTTGTTAATAAAAATTAATTTATTTGTCACATGTGAATGTCATTTTTTCAATGTATTGTTCAAGAGTTATTATAATCATTTTTATAATTTATGAATTATTTTATTACCACCTTATAATTTCATAAATGAAATTATTAATTTTATCAAAAATGAATACATTACTTATATCTAACAAACACTCACAAGAAAAGGGCTGGAGTGAATATATAACTATAAACACACTCTTCTAGATCACTTATATTTTTATAGAAAATATTTTTATAAGAATATTTTTATTTACTTATATTTATAACCGTAAAAAGTTAAGATAAATAAAAATATTTTATTTATTTAATGTAATATAAAAAATAATATCCACTATTTCAAAAAAATTCTCCTTCATCATAATAAATTGTATTATTTTATTAATTATAAGAAATACAAATGAGTGAAAATCTTTTACTCATACAAATAAATGAACTTTCTATCAAAAATATTTTTTGACAAAATAAACAAATCTTTAGTTGGCATATTTTTTCCAAGTTTAAAAGTAAAATTTGTATCACAAATCCTTATCAAGTTCCTATCATTAACATCCAACACCTATGATCCTTGTATAGATGCTTTTAATGACAACGATAAACAAAAGGCATGTGTACAATCCCTGCGAAACATACGCTGATATAAATGAACCAATAATAACAACACTCATCTTTGTACAGACACATTCAATGACAATTAGGGTACAATTCATGTTCGGACTCATCCAGAAAAATGAACACAAATTCAAATTTACAAGGAGAAAATATTGATCAAAATCAATTAACAAGTTGAAATTAGTTGCAGCAAGCAAACAACGTTAGGCAGATGGTTTAGGTGGCATGTGAAGAGACTTCCTCCAACAATGATTTCGCCTCTAGGATAGATGCCCGTACATTTTGCATTTCTTCCTCTAGCTGCTCTAACACAAGGCATGAATGATACGTTGAGTCCAGCAATTCAATTTTCCTATTGGCTGCCATGGCTCTGGCTGTTTGAAGTTCTTCCACTCTTCTAATCTCCATCTGCAATTCTTCCTCTAGCATCTTCATTTCCGTCTCCTTTAAATCTGATTCGAAAACACACTGCTGGAATTCAAGGATCATGTTTCCTACTTCAGCCAATCCATTGTCTCTGAATTCCAAAAGCATCTCCTTCTCTTTCATTACACGTTGAAGTGCAAGCTCCTTCTCTTCTGCATTCTTCATAACTTTCTGTATTTCTAGCTGAACAGCTTGTATCATATTCTCAACATTTGCAGCTTTCTTGTCTAGACTTCCCAGTTCCTTTCTTATCACCCAAAGTTTTTCATTTGAAGACGTCATTTCTGCTTGCAGCTTGATTTTTTCTTCCTCTGACTTCAGCAAATCAGTAGCTTTACCACTAAGATGCCAATTCTTCTGTTTGGAATCTATATTCTCGATGTTCTCTAAGGCAAATAGAGCCTTTTCACTCTGCCGCTTGTGGTTCTCTTCTTCAATCTTGGATTTAATGCATGCAATATTTCTCATTATCTCAGCCTCAAATTCTTGATTCTTCTTTTGAGCATTTGCAATCCCATCCTTGGAAGCTTGAAGAGCAGCCAATTCCTGTTTCTTTTGCTCAAGATTAGATGTCAATGCATTTACCCCTGCTCTTGCCCGTGCTTCTCGTTGCTCAAAGTAAGAAAACGATGAGGAAAAGTTTGAGAGTGAATATTTGAGCGCTGAAAATTTCTTATCCGCCAGAGTGCTTCTTTCTTGCATTTCTGAAAGCAAGAGTTTGAGGGACTCAAACTGCTGTCGCTTGATCTGAATATCATTTTCTATCACTTCAATTTCTTTGGACAGTTCATCAACTTCAAGGAGTGATTTCTCCGCGGAGCCAAGTAATGCTAGAGTTTTGACAGCATCTGAGAGCTCTATATCGACTCTCTCAAGCTTATTCCTAGCACAATTTATCTCCTCTTCGATACTTGAAAATTCTACGTCCAAGTCCGAGTATACTGGAACATCAACCTCATAGCTCACCATAGGTTCCATGGTTATAGAACCCTCCATTAAAATTTTCTCTTCACTAACGCAAGAAGGTTCATCTGCCTCAGAATACTCCTTTTGTTGAGGACTGGCCTGATTTTCTTCTTCATGTTGACCAAGAGAAAGGCTAGACTCAGATACAATTGGTTTCCCAAAGTCATGACTTTCAGGGCAACTAGTTCCTTCTCTTAAATCTCTTTCTCCTCCATCAACCTCAACAAGCTTTTCAGGGCAGTCCATTTCTCCTTTGCTTTCAATTTTTTCCTTTCCACAAGATGACAGCATTCTTTTGAGGTCATCCCTCTCCTGCATGGCTCTTTCATAAAAACTCATCAACTTCTCATTTTCTTCATTCATTTCCATTAGCTGATGCTCAAGATTCTCGACTTCTCTTCTCAACTTAGTCACCTCTTTTGTCATTTCAAGCATATTGCCACTACTTTCAACATTAGAGCCAGTTTCTTGAGCATTCTCCGCTTTATTGACGTTTTTGTTGTTGCTTTCAGCAGCAGCTTGTTCATACAACTCAATTAGCTTTTTGTTATCCTCAATCAATACTTTTAGCTTCATCCGGAGTTCATCATTCTCCTTTGACAGCATTATTGATGTCTCATGAGCCTTTGCTTCTCTTTGACTGGCAGCAGCAATAGCATCCACCATTGCTTTCAATTCGAATTGATCATTGACGTTAATGACCGGCATATCTCTTGATGATGAGGCGAGATCCATAAGCTGCCTATTTTCGATCATGGCTCTGGATTTCTCTTGTTCAAGTTTTTCTGCCAAGTCATCAACATGCCTACAAGATAAAGAATCAGTGGATGAATCTGATGCCATTCCATCATAAAGAGAAAGACAGCAAAAAGATGAAATAATATCAATACTAATGATCACTAGGATACAAACCATGGCCAAAATAATGTCACTCTCACTCATTATGCGAAAAAGAGAGAGAGAGAAAACAAGGAATACCTTTCCAATTTTTCTCTCTCTTCAAGGCAAACTGCTAATTTCACGCGAATTGTGTCCATCTCTGCTTGATTTTGGATGGCCTGCCCAACAAAATTCTACAAAATCAGGTATAGAAACGTGACAGACATTTTACTCCAGTAAATGGAATAAAAAATAAAATAGAGTGCAAACAGGATAGCTTTAGACCTGTGCCCGGAGAAACTCATTTTCCTCTTTAATAGAAGACTCATCCAGCTCCTATGCATTACAAATTGACAAGAGTTAAAAAAATCATACATAAGACTAAAAAATGCAAGCACAAAAATTTACAAACATTTATAAAAGAATATAATTCGATCATCTTTTACATTAAATTTGTAAACGATGTTGACTGTCATATTCACTTGACCATTTTTTTTTAGACCATTTACTTGTGTTCCAAAATGGGAAGAAAATGGGAAAAGATGATCTCAGCTTGGCCTTCACTTCATGATGTTAAATATAGATAAAATCACTAAAAGTGAATATTTATAATTGCACTCCATATTCTATCTAAGCACATAAGATATGGACTTTCTTCATTGTCAGAAGTTGACAGTGAACTCCGAAGAGGACACCCGTGAATATGTGTTACACTTTGTAAAACATGATAAATACAAACAATCGAAACCCCGATGAATATGTGTTACACTTTGTAAAACATGATAAGTACAAACAATCAAAACCCGAAACTAGCTAACATAATCTGTTATTTGATCATCAATGTAAAATTTAAATCTCATGACACACCGGTTTCATAGGACAATAATAACTATGAAACTCCTTACCTGTTTTGAAATCAGCAGATCACCATCACTCTGGACTTCCAACATTGAGTCTGAGCTTATTTTCTGAAGCATTTGCAATTCAAGCAAGTTAACAAGAAAAGTTGACCAAGTTCTAGACAAACAAATAATTACTAGGATGAAAACTGCAGAAACATGAATTATTACCAGATCTGGTTCATGCATGAGTTTCCAATCCAGTGCTTCTAACAACTGCATGGGATGAGATTGATTATAAATTTTAAAAGTAAATATTATAAACTATGACAATTTTCCTACCTTGTTCTGTAATATCATAATCTGTTCATTCATCATTTCCCTTTCCCCTTCCTCATAAAATGACTTCAACCTGTGCAATTATTATGAATAAGCATTAACAATTAGCAACATAAAATATCGAAGAACAACATTCACCTCAAGAAAGCCAACGTTAACCATAGAGTTTGAATTTTATGTGAACGGGATAAGACAAGGAGTGCGTCTAGTTCTTCATCACCAGAGTTCAAGTTCAAACTATTTAATATTGTATACAAAGAAAAAAAGAGCAGTATATGGATAAAAGCAATGAGATATATTTTATACTTCATTCAACTGTAGCCACACTATAATAAGATACTTTGTAATCTTGCTGCAAAGCATCAGACCATAACGAGTTGATATAGTTACCAGTACAAAATAAACTCGAGAAGGAGCATGCTGCGTAAAAAGAACTTGCCTTCTAATTTCTTCCTTTAGCCGCAAATTTTCCATGGCAAATCTGGTCACTTCTTGGTTTCTGTCCACTTGAGCCCGTAAGACTTCAATTTCCTTCAAATGTTCCTCCTTTTCTTTTAGTAAGTGTGTCTCAGCTGAGATCTTTCCAGAAGCAACAGCTTCTAGCCTCTTTATTCCAGCTTCTCGAAAACGAAGCCTCATCTTTAGACCTTGTATCTCGTCCTCCCTTTGTTTGGCCTGTTTCATCACATATTGGGAATTCAATATTCATCAAACACGGAATTATCATAAGAGGAAAACATTATAGTCACAGATAGAATAGTTCGAATAAAAAGTTATACACATTGAAATTGATTAATTTGTACGTTCTCTCTCCGTAACTAAACACGAAAATAATGGGATACGGGTCCAGGAATGCTAACTATCAAACCATTAAGCAACAATTGTATTGCTTTTGGCACATACCAGCTGCATGGCTGCTTGGTTTTCAGCTGTCAGTGCCTGCAGCGCCATTTCTTTGTCCTTTTCCCTCCTAAAGGCTGCAACAAGGGCAACTTCGTAGTCTTTCCTCTGAAATGAAAACAAATCAATTAGTAATCAGTAATCACAATTAAAAAACACCAACTTAGTTCATAAACAGAAAAAGAATGACTACCTGAGACATCCTTTTAACAGAAGTCAATGGACTTAATGATCCATAAGGTGCATCCCACTTGAAGGACACAGGAGATCCTGGAAAGTTAATGATTGAAGAATCATTATCCTGAGTTTCAGTTCCTCCACCAAGAAGGCCTCGTAAACGGGATATTTCTTTCTGAAACAAATTTAAGAATGTTAAAACAATCAATTTAGTATAACTCAGAATAGAAGTGCATATTTCACCAATCCAAAGTACTCTATATGTTTTACATGATGAAGATACATTAAACTTTATCAATAAGAAATGAATTAAGCAAGTAAAAACAGTTCATTGGTTCACATGATAAAGGCTACAAGAGAAGTCTGCGAGGATTGTTTAGATAAAGATTCATCACTCCTATAGCCATCTAATATTTCAACTCGTGAGAAAAAGCATCACAAATGCCAAGTTTTCTAAATGCCAAGAACTTCAACTTAGTATTTTAGGACTACAAGATCATGGAAATCAAAAATGAAAAGCAAGCCCCTAATAGCCAATTTTGAAATCGACCGAGAGGTCCAGTTTATTTGTTTCGTAAATTTCAATTATTTAAGAACCTAACTAAATCTTTATCAATGAAAAATAAAATAAGAAAGTAAAAGCAGTTCACTAGTTCACATGATAAAGGCTACAAGAGATGTCTGTGAGGATTATTTAGATAAAGATTCATCACTCCTATAGCCATCTACTATTTCCACTCATAAGAAAAAGCATTACAAATGCCAAGTTTTCTAAATGCCAAGAACTTCATCTTAGTATTTTAGGACTACAAGATCATTGAAATAAAAAAAAATAAAAAAAAAACACCTAATAGCCAATTTTGAAATTGATCAAGAGATCCAATCTACTTGTTTTATAAATTTGAATATACTAAGATCCCAGCTAAATCTTTGTTTGGGTCAGCTTTTGTTTTGCCTGCAGCTATACTCATCTGATAAGCAGTTCATTATATATGCAGGCACTGATCAACTAATGGACTCGTGAGAAAGCCAATTTTAATCTAACCTCCCAAGCAATCATGCTCGCACACATTATCTATGCAACTACAATATTTAATACAAAACATGACAATAATTTGATCAAATTTAACCAGGTACCTTAAGTTGTTGAATTTGAATTCTCATGGAAATGACATCTCCAGATGCATCCTCATTCACGATTGCCTGAAGAGAAGAACAAGATAACTTATATAGCAACTACTGACACTGGGGAAAAGCATGCTAATGTAGCAGCATTGTTAAATAGGCTATCATTAAAAGGATCCATATGCCAAAATAACTCTACTATAGCTTTGAGTCTTTCCTAGAGACACAATCTTGCAAGCTTTTTGAACACAAGTGGAATAAAAAAATTTCCTATAACACTGACAAAACACCCAATGTCAATACAAACCAAATAAAATATTTATTAAACAAGAATATACAAAAGACTCACATTATTCTTGATAAATTTAGCACGTTGTGCAAACTTCAGTGTGCTTAACGTCTCCAATGAACAACTGCAGGAGTTTATATGACAATATGAAGGTCAACACTCACCTATTTGTGCCTCCAGAATTTCTTTTGCGAAAAAACAAATACAGAAATGAATTGCAGAAAAATAAACTGAAATTTACTAACCAATTTGAGGGACTTATATTTGCAATAATGATAGTTTTTGAATTCCCTCCAAGAGAATCCTGAAATGAAGAGAGAGATCACTGATTAGATTATTTATAATTGCCAACTCCTTTTGTTATTTCAGATTACATTAATGAAGATTTTAAACTTTGGCAATGACACCTAAGCAACTTGGATCAAGGCAATTTAAGCACATACCTGAAGCAGAAAGGTAAGCTTTGAATCACGATAAGGAACATGGATGGACTTCCCATTAGATATACTAACTAGGTTCATAATCACAAGCCTGCAAATATCCTTCACTAATAAGAATTCCCACCTTGATATATTAATGAACAGTTCTAGATCATTAGTGAGGATAACTGACCCCAAGGTTGAAAGAGATTTATTGATGTTAGTGGCTTCCTTAAGACGTTCACCTTCAGCACCAGAGCTCTTTTGCCTATGAGCAGAGAGAATACATAGTATTAGTTCTATTTTTATATTATCAGGCAAAGTAACTTTTACTCCTTTTACTCTATCTTTCACATACAAAATACAAGCTCTTCAGATTCATTTACCTCTCAGATCCAGCCAAATCAACAAGATTAAGTCGAGCAAACCGGTGATGGGTTACACCTTGAGATTCCCACTAACACCAAACAGTAGAATGGATTCCATATCAAAATAATACTTGGGAAACAAAATAAGTTGAAAATTTTTGCATAGACTAGCAAAGAAAGCATCTATATTACCCACCTTACTTTCAATGATGCAAGTAAATACACTATGAGAACGACTGCTAGCACGATTCATATTAGTGGCAGCAACCTTTCTATTTGCAGAACCCTGATAAAATCATTATTCTCAATCAGCAGATACGCAAAAGTTTAAGCAATTAAAAATAAAACAATAGTGACGATAATATCTTATCAAATATTTGTGCTCACAAATTTAAAATAGCCAATATGAGCTATGGAATAATGGAATTGGCCTTCTTTGCAGAAGCAATAAAAGTGATAAAAATTAAAAATATTTTTAATAGCTGACTTTTGATCCTAACATTTCAAAAACAGATAAAGACCTTGAAATCTAAACATACTTATCAATATCAGTGCAATTAAAACCAACAAGCAAAATCTCAAAGAGCAAACTATGAATGCATTGTTACTTGAATGAGTTGTTGAATAACATCTCGAGCACTTGTAACTTCTACTTCCTTGAGATTTTCTACATAAACTCCTTTCTTATTGTCTTCTCTAATCTGCCATGTGATCATCCAAAAGAAAGTTAAAATTAGAAGGTAAACAGTTCAAGAGATGTACAATAAAAATGCTTCTTCCTTGCAGAAAAAGTATACAAATGGTAGTTATACTTTACACAGATACGATATTATCTTCACATCTTTCAAAGGGGAACTTTCCAACACATACAAAACAAAGTTACTAATGATAATTTTTTGGGGGAGGAGGAGAAAAAGGGAGTGGGTTCCATCATATGCATTCAGGAATGTAAAAGATATTTAATCAATGATTATGCATACCTGGAGATTGCTAGATGATGGATCCAAAAGATCAAGAATCTGTTCATTGTATATCTCCAAGAAAGAACATTTGCATGTAAATTTTAATTTTTCGTCTCTACGGACCTCTTTTTCCTTGATCATGGCAATTAAAAGAGAGGTTAGGTTCTTGCATACACAGATAAAGAAAATAGTTACCATAATCATTTTGGTCATAAATGGAAATAAGTTTTAAGAATGAGAAAGAGAAGAGTGCATAAACACTCCAATTTAAGTATCAATATCGAAGTTTCAGTACTACTGAATTGGTATAAAAACTCTGAAAATTTTAAATTATGACATGGATGGGATTATTATGTGCAAACAAATAAAGGAAGGAAAAATAATTAAACACAAATCATGAAAAGAAGGCAGTCTGCTTCATGAGATAACTTTTTTTACCAACATTCGTCAGCACCTAAAATAAGTCCTCTTAGACCAATCGTATTTTAATAATATATTATCCAGGTGAGTCTTTTCATACCTTTAGGATTCTAGAAAATAAGTGCTCGAATACTCTTGGTGTCATCCCACAGTTGACACTGTGTCTTCTAGTGCCACCCTCAATGTCACCAAGCATTGTATGGGTCTTCCCACTTCCCGTCTATATGTAAAAACAATTATTTCCCAATAATGTTAAAATCAAAACTGGGTCAGATAAGATACAGGAACTATCACGTAACTGACCTCTAACAAATGAAAAACCTCTTACTAGAAAAGAAGGACCTTACGGAAGAAAGAGAACAAAAGATGACAAAAGACTCACCTGGCCATAAGCAAACATACAACTGTTGTACCCTCCCATGCAGTTTTCTATCATTGGTAAACCAGCCACTTTAAAAAGTTTCTCCTGTTATATTAGTTATTTAAAGACCATACCTTAAGAGTCAGAAAAGTAAACAAGAAGGCAAATATAACCATGGCAGAAGTAAGAAAGCCACTAAAATAACTGTACCTGGCTAACATTCTCATCAGCAACAAGATCAAATGTAAATCTTGACTCAGGATGCCCAATCCAAGTAATTGTCTGACAACTCTCCTGCCTAATGCATTTGTTGTACCCTTGGATGGATATTTCAGAATTGCTAAGGGGGCGGATTCTGATAATAACCTTCAAAGGAGCTCACAGAAAATTAACCAAAAGGAATCCAACATAAATCAAGTGAAATATAGAAAATCAATGATCAATATTTAAATAGACATAAAATGAAGACACAACAAAGTCTCCAACTTTTGATCATTTTTCTGCAAGAAAATCTCCAGCTAAAGTTCAAGGGATCCCACTATTTACTTGAGTCATGACTTTGCTTACAATCAACAAAGCTAATCCCTAAAAGGTATAAATCTATGCTAATTATTCATTGAGCATAAAATAAATTTAATCCTGCAGCTTTAAACTCAAACTCATTAAATTGACAATTCAAGACGATAAATTTGCATAGTATGAGCAGTTCAGATACACTTTTTTTTTCTTCTATTTGCGCTTTGAAAGTGAAAATGAGCACTTCAAAGTGCAGGAAAGGAAGCCAATTTCTACCTGTACATTGTGATCCTTCCAGAAAGACGGATCCTCGCAGAATTCGAAGCTTTGACTTGAGGATCCGGTGACACTAACTCCACCTTCATCATCCCAATTATTGATTGTTCGAATCGCAGAGCTGTGTGTAGGATTCTCTTTAGCCGCAGATTTCAGAAGATCCGGAGTGCTCTGAACTATCGATATAGAATCAGAAGAATGATCGTGGAACCCAAACCGGCTCTTAATTGCACTAGCAGCCTCTGATATGAATGGCATTTTGCAAGCTTAGAATTATGCTAAGGAAAGCCTAGATTAACGTCTTCAGAGATAAAATAGTATGTAGGGTTGGGATGAGGGAGTTCGAACTTGGAAGAGTGTTAGTACAGATCAGAGAGAACGATGACAGGGCAAGGGTGATTGGAAAGAGAGAATTAGACAAGTGAAGTAGGAAAACGAAGGTAAGTTGGGAAAACGAGGAGAAATCTCTGATCTGACGGTTGAGAGTAGTTAAGATGAACGGTCCATATGGATTGAAATTCAAATTTGTGAACCGTTTGAGGATGAAGTTTTTCAAATTTTCGATGGTGCAACTTTGTCCCGCTCAAATGGCGGATACATCCCTCCAGGCTCCAATTTTTTATGTTTTGGTCTCCGAGTGTTTTAATCCAACGAAAAACGAATCCCGGCCTTTCATCAAATCCATAGGCCCAAAAGCAACGAGGAACAAGCAGCATCTATGGGCCCGTTTGGTTTATCTTCTATTAATACAAGAACAAGGGAATATATTATATTTACCCAAAAAAAGGGAATATATTGTTTTTACCCAAAAAAGAGAATAGATTATGATTACCCTCATTTAAAAATTATTAAAATTAAAATTCAATTCATTTTATTATTTATATTAGACTAAAATTCTTAAATTCACCAAAACTTTATAATCACAGCGAATTAATTTTAATCAGAATTTTAAATTATATATTATTATAATTATAATAAGAATTATAGTTGTGGGTTTGTAATTTTACCCTCATTTCATCGTTCGGAGTCTGATCTGACTTTCCGTTCTATAACTCAACTCTATTCGCTGCAGTGCTAGAGAGAATAACCGGAGGGAGGGAGGTGGCTTGATTCCCTTGGTACATGGACGAAGTGGTAACAATGGCGGATGTCAAAGCAGCCACACAAACGACGCCGTCAGCTCCTTCTCCTACGTCTTTGCTTCCATCCAACCTTCCTCTTTTATCTGCGTTTCTCGCCTTTGCCCTCGCCCAATTTCTTAAGATCTTCACCACCTGGTGCGTCCCACTGTCCTTTTAATCTCATTCAAATGATTTTCCAAGATTTATGTAGATATTGAATCTGTATATATCGTTTCAATCTTTTAGCTTTGATCGATTTGTGGAATTGCTACACTCGCCGGTCGATCTGGATGCTGAAATTTACGGGCTTCATTTTTGTATTTGATAAATTCGTGTGTGACATTTAGTTTATTTAAACAGAAATTTGTATATTGTATCAACGAAGAGATCGAAGAGTGAGGTTGAGGATAATAATTGGTTATGCCCTTGGCACTTTGCATTTTTAGGATTAGGAATTTTGCCTGCTTTTATGGTGCTTGTATTGGAAGAACATGAGCTGTTTTCAACAGACATTGGACACATAATGTGATAACTTCAAATTGGAAATCGTTGATGCAATCTTTTATTTGTATGCTCTTAGACATGTAATGTAATAACTTAAAATCGTTTTGCCTTTTCTTGTCAGGAAGAAATGGCAGTAGAAATTACATATTCTGGTTCGGAAAAGTGTCGTTAGCATTTTAAATCAATACACCTATTAGAAATTATCCACTTTAAGAACTTGATGTCTACATCATTATGTCTACATGAAAAGAATAAATTATGCCCATGCTGGATTGAAAATTCCAAATCTTAAGTTGAGCTTTGTT